>PVIH01017125.1:0-43038 GCA_004025045.1 Sigmodon hispidus
AATATAATTTCTAACTAGGAAAATACAGAATGTAACAAAATAGCACATTTTTAAATCAAAAGTTTATATGAACTCCACCTGTTAAGATTCTTATGTAAGATTTGTTATGTAAAGAAAAACCTTTGTCAGATACATGTTCCACGTTGTTGTTTCACTCTTTCTGGGACCCTGAAAGATATATTTAGTGCTTAAAATAAACAACTCTTAAGAACTGTGGAGAGAAAAGGAAGTGATGAATAGTATGTTTTGAATACCAGAAAGATTAAAGAACATTACCTAATTCTGATATTGAACTCTCTCTTTAGGTTCTCACTTTTCATGAAAGATAACTTTTGAGAGTAGAGAAACATGTGTCCTGTAATGATAGAATGATCAGACACACTGATTATCAAGATTCTTTTTGAACATATGCTCACTGAGTCCTCTGAGCACTTTTGTCTGAGCATCACTTTCACTCTATGAGAACTTAAAGAAAACACCAAAAGACTTCTGTACTAGCTCAGAGCTGCCCTTCTAAAATAACTCTAGCTCCCTTGAAAGTGCTTCCCATGGAAAAAATCAAGGCTACTAGAAAAATGTACCATTTGTTCTAGCTAACTCCTGAGTCTCAGTGAGAAGAACAATTCCTAACTGTTAATTCCCAGCAAGCAGGTGTATTTGGTCAAGGCATACTTTCATGGACTTTCTCTTTGAAATTTTTAGCTTTCCTAAGTCAAGTGAGCTGCTATACATACCTCACCCTCATTTTCCTTTTCAAGTAAATCAAGTTATCCCTATAAGAATAAAAGTTTAATTCAGGTCACACTGGGTTCTTCTTCCATTTACAATACTTAGGACTGATTCAAATCTGTCTTTGAGCTTATTCTCTGGTGTCCAGCTTTATCTTTGATATTGCATAGATGTTGAAATGTTTTTATCTGTCTTATTATAACTATGAATTTCTATTTGCTAACACTTCAAAAAGTTTCTTTTTTTTCCACCCTATGCCCCAAGTTTCATATTTTCAAAAGAAAAATATCACATTAAGTATCATCACATTTCTAATATTTATGTAGGTTTTATTCTTGGAAATTTGAGTAATATATTTATATGTTCTTTTTTCTTTAATAAGAATAGAAGCAAGATTGATTTTAAAATTAAAAATCTGTGCTATGTTTTATTAAATAGATTCACTGTTTAAAAATTTGTTTCCTACTACACATAAAGCTTTGATAACTATTTTTGCAGTACAGTTCATTTAGTTGGATGTAGTAGCTCATTTTTGTAATACTGAAGATGATCCAAGATGACTACTGTGAGTTTCATGTTAACCTGTGCTTCATACTCAGTTCTGGGCCAGCCTGGCTTACAATGAGAACCTGCCTCAAAAAGAGAAGAATTCTATTTATTTTCAACTTATGTTCTTAAAATCAATTCAGTGAAATAAGCTCAAGGTTAATTTTACCTTAAATATTTCCTTTGTTCTTTGGAACTACACATCTCCAACAGTGTAGAAATGTGTATTTTTAAAATTTATTTTAAGGATCTCATGCATGAGTGCTGCATTTGCATCTTTTTCACTGCTCCTTCTCTTCTTCCAGCTTCTCCCATGTCCTTCTAGTTCCTCTCCAATTTATGATCTCTTCTTTAGTTATTATTATTACACATACATATTTATGTATATTGGTATGTACATATATATATATCCCTCTGAATTCATTTAGTAATATATATATGTATGTATATTTATATACACTGCTTGGTGTTGTATCACCTGTAAGGGGGTTTGTCATTATCTACCAAAAGGAGAAGATTCTGTATTTTTGTAATCATGTCATTAGAATAAACTCTGTAAAGTAGGCTAGATATTACTTTTACTTTAAAATATTTTATTCATTCCTTGGAACTTTACAAAACTGTACATTTTTTATTATGAATAAAGTCATATTTCTTTATCCATGTATGTCCTTGTTCAAACTTCCTTCCCCCTCTTGCCCCTCCCCGTCACTCTCTCTTCTCCCCATCAATTTATCTCCTCCATAGCAAGGGCAGGAGGTCCCAAGGTCCCAATGTGGCTTTCAGTGTAGATGTATTTTTGTCTCTCTGCACTTTTACTAAGGAAGAGAAATACATTTTATTTTTGACAATAAACTGCTTAACTTAGATGATTATCTGCCAAGCATAGATACCACTGATAATTCCCATTGGAATTGGTTCATGTAAAGTATAGCTTTCTCGGGAGCCTTTTCCATGTTAGAGAAGAGGAGAGAAAGCAGATGAATAAGTTGTGAGTATGCACAGATGTGTAAAGAAAAATATATACAGTAATTTATGCTCATTATATGAATTGACTAGGAAAAATGGCTTAAAATAAAAGTTGAGTTTGAAGGTTACAGCACGGAAACATCTTGCATAAATACTAGTCATTATTTTTATCATTTTTACATAAGTAGTCATCAGGAACAGGAACATGCCATTGAATTAAATACTTCATGGATTTCACTTAATGAGAAAGAGAATAAATGACTACCTATTATTTTTCCTCATCACAGCATTTGCTGTTTCTAGGTTCTACTGAAAGAATTCAATTCTAAAGATAGTATTTATCTAGCCTTTCCTTTTTTCCTTGTGTCTTATCTCTACCATGGTTTTTATTAGCTTCCAGAAATCACTGTGCAGGCAATTATTTTGAAGGAGGTCAAAGGCTCATTTGATTCATTTCTGTACTGACACACAGATTAAAGGTACAAATGTAATCAAATGTTGTGCTTAGTCAGAAAGAGCTTAAAAATCTATTCATAAAAATAAAGTCCAACCTCACAGATGGATGAAAGATGTTTTCTTTTTAATTAGTGTTTTTGTTTGGTTTGAAAAATGTAGCTGACTGGAAGCTATTTTTGAATAACTTTCTCTTGCAATGCCATGAGTGAGTAGAATGGTTGTCCACAGGAATGCTGAAAAATTATAAGTTAAAAATTATCTTTGACTCAGATACTATTGAAGAAAACAACCACTGAGGCATTGTTACAATTTTCTAAATTTTCTAAGGTAACACAGTATGTCTTCATTATTCTTAATAGCTCTTAAAGGCTCTTAAAGCATAGAATATCCTATTTCAAGATTTTTACATTTTTTACTAATCAAAATATTAACAACACATACCTTGCAAACAGAATAGCAAACAGATCTTTGGGAATGCAACTAGGAGGAGCACTGAGCTTCAAAATATAAGATGATCAAGCACTTCATTAGAAATTTGATTCTGAATTCTGTGTTCTACTACAGCAGAACAAATTTCCAGCCAAAGCTGTAGCAATTAGATGTTGATGTACCACACCTAAGCATGTTTTCAGCCAGTTTTTTTCCTAGGTTCTTGCTAACAGACATTTATCTCACACAGATACAAACATCATCATATATTTTATAAAAAGTCATGCCAAGTCTTTTTAAAAAAATATTATCAGATCTCAGACCTCAGCAAAAAAGTCTTGTGAAAGTGGAGCATTAATAGGGAGGAGACAAAGCTGGGTTGAATTTAAGTAGCACAATAATCTCACAAACATTCAGGCTTACAGTAGAAATATTGTGCAGATTACAAAAAAAGAGGATAAATAATGATGCCTCTTTATATTACTATGGAACATTAGGAATATGACAGTTTTCAGAAATTTGTGAGTAGGTCAAACATTCGTTGCATATGGAATCCTACATTCAAGACTATTGGAAACAGAAATCAAGGAGGATCGGGTAATGTGTGTGTGTGTGTATGTGTGTGTGTGTGTGTTTGTGTGTGTGATGTGTGTGTGTATGTGTGTGTGTGTGTTCCATGGCTATAGACAGTATTGAAATAATTAAATTATGGTTGGGTTTACACCAATGATTGTATAGGACCATAAAATACTACCATTTCCTATGAAGATTTAAGTGATTTTCTTCTCATATATATTTGAATTTTGGTAACATTAGTTTTTAAAATATATTTATAACATATTGCATTCTTAGGTTCCTATACCCTATCCGATTATATTCATGTTTTGCTGGAAATCTTTTGCTGCTAGACTGAGGACAAAATAGCCCAAATAATATTATTTTTGCATAATATTTTTATTTATTATTTAGTGATTTTTTCATCATGCACCCCATCAAACTCAGTTATCAGTCCACCAAGTTTCATACCCACTCTTATGATCTCCCCATTTACAAAAAAGCCCTTTCATGCTGCTCAATTACTTACTGGAACATAATTAAACTCAAATAATATTCTAATACAGCATATTATATACTACTTCAAGATTTGAATAGCAGGATAATAAAAGTGATGAAAAACCCACACACAAGACAGGCCCCCAGTTTTCCTCCATATTTTACCTCCAATATACTAGGATCTATCATTTTGATCTAAAAATACCTAACGCTTTAATTATAAATGCTTTTCATTTTTAATTCCATAAAAAGTCTAATACTAAATTTTCTATTTTCAATTACCAACTATATGATGTTCATCTTCATTATGTCTCTTCCCCCCAACCCACTTTGCTTGATTGCTTTAAGACCTCTTGTGTTATTTTATTTAATTCTTGTATTTGCATGCTTATTTTTTACTTTGGTAATTTTCCTTATCTCCAGTTTTTTTTAGCTCTTATAACATAGACTATTTTGATTTATAATCACATAAAGAATGTAATTTGCTTAGTGTGTTTATGTGATTACATGAAATTAGTTCTATGTTATTTTTAGTTATTTTTTCTATATAATTTTTTTATTATTACTATTATTATTAACAAAGAAGTCACACTTTCTATCCTTGTAGTTATTTTGAGATGGACCTTGAGAGATGGCTCAGCAATCAAGAGTGCTTGCAGCTCTTACAGAGGACCAGAATTTGGTTTCCTGAATTCATGTCAGGCTCATAACTCTAGCTCTAGAGAATTCAGACCTCTCTTTTATCCTCCCTAGGCACCTTCATGCATATGTGCATACCCAGCACACACACAATTATTTTTAATATTAAAAATGAGAGACATTTAAACCATGACTTAGGCAGAGGCAGGTGGATCTCTATAAATTCAGTGTAGCCAGCTTGGTCTAAATTGCTAGTTCCAGTCCAGCCATAGATACATAGTAAGACTCTGCCTCTAGCAAAAGAGGGAGGGTGATGACAATAATTATGGATATCAAAATAAGCTCATGAGTATCCTCTCATTGAGAATATTGTTCTTCACATGGTTTTAATTATCACTACATACTTTGGCTTTTCCTAGTGAGACAGAAGACAAAACTTTCAGGAAATTGAAGATAGTCACAAATGAAGAGCAAGCTAGAAGAGTTAACTACAACCTGTTGCTGAATTCTCATATGTGGGTATAACTCCAATTTAGACAAGTAAAAACTAAAATAATTTGCTGATTGGATTGTTGAGCAAATAGAAAAGATTGTTCTTAAGGTGAGTAATGGAAAATATAATGGTGAAATTAATACTGACCATTGAAACAAACCTAAAGTATTTGATAGTGTAGATAATTTGATCAGGAAGGCAAAAAAAAGTCCACTGTAAACAAATCATGCCACAATGAGTATCATTTTCTTTCTTTTACTTTGTTATTCTTTGGTAACTTCATACAAGTATGAATTTCCTGAATACCTAGCAGCCGCTTCCCAAATCATTGACTCAGAGACTAAATATAGTAATTGCTAAATCAGTAGCTCAAGTATATTACTAACTAGCTCTTACACTTAACCCATAATTCTTAGCTATGTTTAGTCAAGTGGCTTGATACCTTTTCTCAGTAAGACATTCTCATACTGTTTCCTCTGTGTCTGTCTGATGACTATGTCTCTTTCTTTCCTATTACCAGAATTCTCCTAGTCGGTCTGGTTACCCCTCCTATATTTCCTGACTGGCTACTGGCCAGTCAGTATTTTATTAAGCTAATATGAGTGACAAATTTTCACTGTAAACAAGAACATTATCACATAGCACCTACAAGTATAAAATGCTTAAAAACATATCTATTTTTACTTTTTATTTATTACTTTTTAAAATTCTTTTTATTGTTGATTTATTTTATTTATATTTTTTTCTTCCATCAGATTTTTATTTCATTTTTCAGTTGACATCATTTGCAAACATTAACACAAAATATTAACAATTATAAACAATAAAAATAAACTTAGAGAACGGTATTTTATATCAACTAATATGACACAATTTACCTGAAATGCAGAAAATAATTTCTCTGAACTGAGACCTCTTAATCAGAATAGATGGACCAAATGTCTTATAAAGTCTTTGCAGTATGATGAAAGGAATTAGGATCCTATTTTTTTCTTTTTTTATTATTTGGTGATTTTCCATAATGCACCTCATCAAACTCAGTTATCAATTCTTTCAGTTTCATACCCACTCTTATAATCTCCTCATTTACTAAAAAGCCTATTCATGCTGTTCATTTATCTACTAGGGCATAACTAAACACCCTGTGGCCAACCCCTTAAACAAAATGAGACCTTCTTCAACCACACCCCTGGCAGAGGCCATCAATGCAGGAATGAAGCACTGTGTCATCTAACTATGTTCTAGCCTTGAGCTCTTGTATACAATGACATCTTTGTTTTTTTTTTTCTTTTTCTTTTTTAAGTCCACTAATGAGTGAGTACATCCCCTGCTTATCTTTCTGGGTTTGTGATACTTTGCTTAGGAGGATATTCTCCAAATCCATCCATTTCCCTGCAAATTTTAGGATGTCATTTTTTTCTTACTGCTGAGTAGTACTCCACTGTGTAGATGTACCACAGTTTGTTAATCCATTCTTCAGTTGAGGGACATCTAGGTTGTTCCAGGTTCTTGCTATTACAAATAATGCTGCTATGAACATAGTTGAACTAATGCCTTTGGAGTGTGAATGTGTATCTTTAGAGTATATGCCCAATAGTGGTATTGCTGGATCCTTGGGGAGATTGATTCCCAGTTTTCTGAGAAACCACCATATTGCATTCCAGAGTGGCTGAAGAAGCTTACACTCCCACCAACAATGGAGGAGTGTTCCCCTCACTCTACAACCTCTCCAGCATAGGCTGTCATCAGTGTCTTTTATCTTAGCCAATCTGACAGGTGTCAGGTGGTATCAAGTTGTTTTGATTTGGATTTCTCTGTTGGCTAAAGATGATGAGCACTTTTTCATGTGCCTTTCAGCCATTTGTAATTCTTCTGCTGAGAATTCCCTTTTCAGTTCTGAACCCCATTTTTGATTAGGTTATTCAGGGTTTGGGGCTCTAGTTTCTTGGATTCTCTCTATATTTTAAGAGATCAATTCTCTGTCACTTGTGGGGTTGGTAAAAATCTTTTCTCATTCTGCAGACTGTCATTTTGTCTTATTGACTGTGTTCTTGGGCTTACAAAAACTTTTCAGTTTAAGGAGGTCCCACTTATTGATTGTTGCTCTTAGTGTCTGTGCTACTGCTTATAAATGGTTTTATTAATTATTTGAGAATTCTATAAAATGTACTTTAATTTTATTCATCCTCCCCAAATTCCTCCCAGATCCAACCACCTTTCTATGCCCTCTCAAGTTTGTGTTTTTTTTTTCTTTTACACCCACTAAGTTAAATGATTATTACCCATATATTCTGAGGTGTGTGGACTTTAACTGAAGCATGATCAACTGGGCGGTATTCTTTTTTTTTTAAGTTTCAAAGCATTTTCTTTGAATGTATATTTGGGCTTCATGCACAGACCTGATTCCCACTGAGGTCAGAAGATGCTTGGAGCTGGAGCTATGGACAGTTGTGAGACACCATGTGAATGGTGGGAATTGAACCCTACTCCTCTGCAAGATCAAGTGCTTTTAAGTGCTGCGTCATATCTCCAGATTCAAGGAATAAAATTATTAAAGCAAAATTCTCTCTCCCTTTTCTAGCATCTATCAACCAACAATAGCTTTTGAGCTAGGCTTGAAAGCCCAGCTTCCCTTTTCTTTCTGGAGTCTTCTCTGATTCTATTGGCATAGGTTTTGTGTGTGCTGTCACAACTACTGTGACTTAACATATGTAGTGGCCCTGTTATGTTGAGAAGACATTGTTCCCTTGATATCATCCATTACCTCTGATTCTTACAGTTTTTCCACTCATTTGCAATGATTCCTTAGCCTTGGGAGAAGCTGTTATATATTTTGAACTATACATCCCACATTCCATTATAGTCTGTACCTTGATCAATTTTATATCTCTGATAATTTCTACTTATTGCAAAAAGAAGCTTCTCTGATAAAGATTCAGAAATACGTTGATTTATTTATTAGCATGTAGTGTCTAGGAGGTGCATTGTTCCACATATATAGAATCTTCTGTAGTAGTTTCCATAACAATTTTGCCAAAGTCTTTAGTGTCAGTTATCTCTCTTGGTATTTCCTCCTTTACTTATGCTCCCTTTTGCAGCACCAATTTTATTTTTTTCTGCTTCATTATTCTCTTTTAAACCTTTTTACTACTATGTTCCATCTCCTTTCCTTAAAAACTTCCTCTCATGGTATCAGTTCCCTGACCTCTATGGGTATTTCAAATTTTATATTTGTATAATTTTTAATTTGTGTACAGTGCAAAAGGTTTTATAATAGTATTTTGTATATATTGTGTTTTTATTGAGTTTCTTCACCCTTGTTCTCTCCTATTCATTTTTCACAACCTTGTACCTGGGATGTGGAGAAGAGAGAGTGACTGGAAGGGGCAGGAGGGGGAAGGGAGTTTAACAAGGGGATACATGGATACAAAATGAGACTTTATTCATAATAAAAATGTTTTTAACCCATACACACCACTGCGCCCCTCCATTCCCTCCTAACAGTTCTCCCTCAGCTTCCTCCTCATCATCATTCCACAAGGAGAACAGGGAATCCCAAGGTGAGTCTGGCATATCCACTTGAGGTAGGACGTAGTTCTTCCGACATATCCAGGCTGAGTAAGGTTTCCCTCTGTAGGGAATGGGCTCAGAGAAGCCAGTAATAAATTCTGGACCTACTTCAAGAAGCTCCACAAAGAGCTGGACTGGGAGGTCCACTTGGTGCTTAGTTAGCTATGGATCTCTGCTTCTGCTTTAGTCAGTTGCTGGATGAAGGTTCGTTCTATAATGACAATTATGATGGGCCTTAATTTGCTTATAGGGGAAGTCTTTTTTCATTTCTACTATTCCCCTTTAAAATTTCATGTCACCTGTATTCTACATGATGTAGGATTTTTTACGTGTATGCTTAACAGTGGGACCAAAGAAATGAAGTTAATAAACAGAAAATGAGGTGACCCAGATATCAGCTCTCTAATTCCCAACAGTTCATTTAACAGTGTTTCATATCCCATTCTATTCATTGAAATAAAATGTAAGGAATAAATATTAGAATTAAGTAGATTGAAACACTAAACTAAACACTAAACTAAATATAAACTGTTAATTTATGCTACTTTAGAATACATAATCATTTACTGAATATGTGCTACAGATCTCTTGTTCTATTTAGCATTTGTTATTATTATTTTGATAAAGATGCAAAAACAATCTTATCATACATACAAAAACTAGGAGAGGCAGTTCGCATTTTGAGTATTAAATTAATATTAAAAGATGATTGAGTACTTGATTAATATAAAGCATAATATTGTGAAAGTTCTATAAAATTAAAATCCTTTCGTAATAGTGGAGGTTAAAAAATAGGCAATTCCTACACATAAAACTGACCCAAATGTGGCATGAAGTTGATAAGAGCTTGAAAGGCAAACATGTAAAGTTCTGCATTTGGTTTTCAAAATTAAAAACCTGGAAGAGTACCTTGATAGTAATTTATAGAGAGATGGCCTAGAAGTTTTACTAACCATATAAAATATTTAAACCAACAAATAAGACAAAATTAAATGGAAAACAGGTCCTTCAATTTTATGTGACACTATTAAAATTCTATCATCAAATTCTGTAAAAACAAACAAACAAAAAAAAAAAACTGGGGTAATGCATTATACCTGCGATTTTTTAAAGGATGCAATGAGTAAATGTGTGCAAATACTAAACACTGGGGGCAACATTCTGTGTATTAGTTCTGATAACAAAAGATCATCTTACATTGCTTGTTTAAAAGCACATATTAAGGGTAAAAATGTAATAACCAATATAAGGAATACAGAAATTTTGAGGCAGGGAGAAAGTCGATATTATTACATTCTTTCAAAATATTAGTTAGAAAAAATAATTAAATTTACCATTTACCTCTTATAGATCTAAGAATTAGTGACAGAGAAATAGGTGAGAACCACAAGAAGATGTTTTTTAGTTCTGTAATTATAGAACCAACTTTCTAACCAAATCTACAAGCTCAAAAAAGGAATATGTAGAAGGAGGCAGGTTTCCTGTCACTTTATATATTTATCTTGAAGTTAGATGATCATGTGGAAGGACACTATGTAGAAAGTATAGGGTGTCTCTATGCATTCATTAATCTACAGCAATGATTTGTGATATAGTGATTAGTATGGGACAAGTAGTTTAGTAAAACCTACAGTAGGCCAGCATTTTGATTTAATTTACTAGACATCTGAGATGGTTTCTAAGTCAAACACTTCATGTGTCTGAAAAAACATGCCTGTAAGTTTCATATGGAGTTTTCTTCTCTGGTGATTCATTTCTGTTTTTCATTCCCTTCTAAAGAAAATAATTCATATCTAATTCTATGTTTTGTTATAGACAGCCAGATTTATAAATCATAATGAATTAAAAAACTTTATTATTAAAATTGCATGGCTATTTTTTCCAACTCAGTTACAAGGGTGGAGGGATCAGGAGATAGAGGAATCCAGTCTGAGGCCTTGTTGCTGTTTTGTATGATGCTTCAAGTTGAAATGACATTTCTGTCAGATATAAACATGTTTACAGTGCTTCAAACATATTTAGTACAAGAAACAGATTAGCTACTCGTAGCCTGCATGGCAAAATCCTTTTTGGGAAACGTGTCTAAATAAAAAAAAAAAAAAATTCCCTGTAAAAGCAGGGTTAGCTAGGCAATTGTACAAATTGCATTCACACCCTGTGTTCCAGATGAGGTACTCTCCCTGCTGTTGTCAGCAACATTTCCTGCCAAATCCACTAACTGCTTTAACTTGACCTTGAGTGGATAAATAATATAATCATCCATGTCACATCTCACCAGACTCTGCTAGTCAAGAAAAGCATGTTGATTCATAATTACATCACAAAAGCAACTTGCTGTTCTAGAAGAGCAAAGTACTTGAATTAATATATATATACTTGTCCAAGTTGACTTCCTAGCCAACAAAACAAAATAAAATGAGACTCAAAACACATTAGAGAATGGCAAACACTGGGTGATCCATAAGAACAACTGTAGCATTCCTTTAAAAAGTGCCTTTAATGGCAACAGTACAGATAAAGGTGAGATGCCTGTGACAGATGGCAAATTGGAGGAGCCATAAAAACAAGACTGACGTTTTCCTTCCCAAGGAGACAAAAGTTTGGCAGTAGTTGAAATGGAAATACAATTTTCAAAAGAATGAGATCTTTAAAAAATTATCTTGTCAAAATTAAGACGAATATAAATCATTAAAATAAATATAAGGGAACAGTGAGCAGTTCATACTTTACCTTCTTATTCTTTCTTTCTTATTCTCTCTTGAGTCTATATTGTGTGAAGCATACATGCAAGTAGTAAGAGAATACAATGGTCATTCTTCTCACTTGTTAGGAGGAGGCATCCCTTTCCCAGGTTAAGTGATCACTTGCCTTTTTGAGGAAACCCTAAGCAAATGGGAGAGAGAATAACAGGGTATAAATCCAGAAGGCCAATGTTTTTTTTTTTTCTGTTTTATTTTCTTTTTTTTTCCTTATTTATTTTGTATTTATCAAAAAAAAAAAACACAGTAAAAAGAATTTAAAATGTGGAAGAGTTAACAATAACTATACAGAGGATAAGAATCATAAGCATGGCTTATCAAGGGTGGAAATGCAAATAAGATTACTACACATATATTTTCTTTGTGTTCATCTTTCCCTCTGAATTTTTTTTTCCATCCCTGTATATCCTTATTGAAGGTCTCTTCCCCCTCCCAACACATCTGGTCATTTTTCTTCTCTGCAACTCCAATGTTTTAAAAGAATTCAAGACTCCACATGAGGTCATTCTGTATGTATTCTTCTACTGTGAAAACTGTAACATGAGCTAAAGAGTTCTCAAATGTTGCCTAATGAGGTTTTTAAAAGCACACTTCACTTTTAAAACAAAGAAAATGAGAAATATTGTGTACTTTTTCATAGTTGATTTATTTTAAAAGCATAAAATATTTGAAAAACAATTTATAAATACATAAATACCTTGAAAATAAAATAAAAATGTTACTTAGTCTCACCACAAATCAGAGTAATGAAGCAAAACAAGATTTTTTTACTTTAAAAACTGAACTAAATTTATAAGATTGTCCAAAGTGTTATAGTACTTAAGAAGGAGTACTCATCTTTGGCTGTGAAGGTTTTGTCTGGTCATCACATATGAGTTGTCTTGAAACAGAAGTCATTAGGTATATAAGAGATTTCCGGTAGGGATAGACAGTGACTCAGAAGGAAAATGGATATGTGTACACATGTTTTCAAGGATGGAATATGTGCAGTCATTAGAGCTTCATAGATCTAAGAAAAAGTTTAAAAATGTCTTAGAGACAAAATGAACAGTCCCATGAAAAAGATAGCATTTGATGATGACGAATGAATCAGTATGTATGTTGACTGATGGAGACAAGAAAGGAAAAAGTCTAATAGAAAATCACCTGGACAATAAAGAAAACAGAAATATTAGTAAGGTGAATATGAATATAACAGAGGGGGGAAAAGAGAAAACTATAATATTTAGGTTCTTAGAGCATTATTTCTAAAAAACTGATTTAGGCATTTTATATTGTGTCTTTTCAGTGTCAGGGTGAGCAACTACGCACTTGGTTGGGCTGGTACTAGCTAGCTGTGTGGTCCTGGCTGGTCTCATACTTATGGTAATACTCAAGTCTCAGCTTTCCAAGTTATGAGAATCCAGCAGTGAGCCAGGTCAGAATATTCTATTATTTATTTTGTTTGTTCATTGTGCTGCACCTTCAACAAAACTTTATCTGATAGCAATGCCTTTATACAATGTGTTCTCTACTTGATAGCATTGAGAAATTCCTAGTACAAAGCTGAACTCTGTGCAAAGGGCCCAAGCTAAAAACTGTTGCTGTACAACAGTGTTCACTAAACTAAAGAACAAAGACAGGTACAGTGCTTAAGAAGTAGGAAATGCTCTTCCTTTTGCTTCTGCTTCTGCTCCAACAGCCTGTAAGAAGTTTGGGATCCTGATTATGCAAAGCATTCTAAACAGATCTTTGAAACTGTGTAAAATTTTCAACTGGAGAAATTATCTTGCTGCTCAATAATAACAGCAAAACAGTTATGAAAACAGTGGAAAATGTTTACAAATAGTGAAAAATAGCAAAAAATCTCTATTGGTTTTTATTTTACTTAAATAAAGCTTTCTGAATGAGCTATTGCTTAAAGACAATTTTCTTCAAGCATATCAAATGATCCTCTTACAGAATTTCTTTAATTCTATCACTAGAACAAACATACCTTTACAAAATATCTGCCCTGAGGAGTATATTCACATTCTTACTCTTCTTTAATATAAACTCACCTTGTAATATATTTTAAAATCCCTAGAGTTAACTGTTGATATTTACAGACATCCAAAACAGTTTTCCATTTCTGTTTATTTATTTTTTTTTTATCTTCCAAGCTTTGCCCAAGGCTTCAAAATCTTGTCACTGAAGATAACAACTAGAGATCAGCTCACAGTTGTGAGTTGTGATTGGTCACAAAAACAGATTACAGGAGCCTAGGTTTGCACTGGGGTTTCTCAAGCCTCTGATCTTAATATGTACCTCAGCTCAATATGTACCCAAACCTCAGAGACATGGCTATGGTGAATTGTAACAGCTTTTATGACTTTGATTTTTCTTAAATATATAGTACCATCCAGAACCCTGTAGCAAAGTACCAAGGGATAGTATTGATCGTTTTATTTTACTTTGTGTTAAAATGTTACTTGCATGGGCTAGTGATTTATTTGTGTAATCCCATCGCTGTCTTCACTATGACATGAGTGAGAGAGAATAGAGGCTAAAGTAAAGGAGCAAATTTGTTTCCCATGGGAATCTAGTCGGTTGAGTTTCAGTTGAAGTCACTCTTAAACAAATCTGTGGAACAGTGGTTAAATTAAAACATGATCCCTCTAATTGGTATAGTTCCCAACCTCTTGCTTAAGCTCGACTGTGCTATTTCTTTTTCGCTCCATGATCTCATGTGTTCCACTGAATGAGTGACAAGCTTTATTGTTCCTGTTTCCTGTGCTATCTTATTGTGAATCTAGATAACTGCAGTAAGATTCTAAGAGTTACCTGGTTGCTAATCATTTTTAGCCCAATGACAGTGAAACAAGAAAGGCAAACAACAAACACACCCAAAAACATGTCTTTTAAATGGCAATGCATTTTCTTTATAGAAGTTAGCTTCCTAGTATTTATGGGAGACATAGCATTAATCCTATCTTGTCTCCACTAAATCTCTATTCACATTAGAATTTTGCCTAGAGTTGATGCTGAACTAAGCTACCTTGGGACCTTGGGACCTCCTGCCCTTGCTAGGGAGGAGATAAAGTGATGGGGAGAAGAGAGAGTGACTGGAGTGAGTGGGAGGGGGAAGGGACCTTGAACAAGGATATACATGGATATAAAATGTGAGTTTATTCATAATAAGAAGAAAGTTGCAAAAACAGAAAAGCCAAAAAAAAGTACAAAATCTCTCACAGATGCCCAGGGCCTTGCCTTCAAAGCAGGCTGTGTCATCACTGAGTGATGGACATCTCTCTGAACAGCGTGGCTCAGTTCAGCATCCACTCCTGGCAGATCCAATTTACTCACCCCAACATCAAGACTGAGTCAGGTGTTCCTCTAGAGGGAGTGGAATCCAAGGTGCCAGTCCAAGGTGTTTCAGATCCCAAGCTGTTCAGTGGTTATAGTTTGCAGCTTGGACATGCTTTGCTTTTTGCTTTTTTGTTTAGAGTCCACTAATAAGTGAGTACATCCCCTGCTTATCTTTCTGGGTTTGTGATACCTCCTTCAGGAGGATATTCTCCAAATCCATCCATTTTCCTGCAAATTCTAGAATATCATGTTTTCCTTACTGCTGAGTAGTACACCATTGTACCACAGTTTGCTAATCCATTCTTCAGTTGAAGGGCATCTAGCTTTTTTACAGGTTTTTGCTATTATGAATACTGCTGCTATGAACATTATGGAGCTAATGCTTTTGGACTGCGACTGTGTGTCTTTAGGGTATACATCCAGAAGGGGTATTGCTGGATCCGTGGGAAGATTGCTTCCCAGTTTTCTGAGAAACCTCCATATTGAATTACAGAATGGCTGAAGAAGCTTACACACTAACCAACAATGGAGGAGAGTTTCCCTTGCTCTGCAGCCTTTTCAACATAGGCTATCATCTGTGTCTTTTATCTTATCCAATCTGACAGGTGTAAGGTGGTATCTCACAGTTGTTTTGAATTGCATTTCTCTGATGACAAAAGATGTTGAGCACTTTTTCAAGTGCCTTTCAGCCATTCATAATTCTTCTGCTGAGAATTTCCTTTTTAGTTCTGAACCCCATATTTTGATTGGGTTATTCAAGGTTTTGGGATCTAGATTCTTGAGTTCTTCATCTATTTTACAGATCAATCCTCTATGACTTGTGAGGTTGGTGAAAATCTTTTCCCATTCTGTAGGCTGTTGTTTTGTCCTATTGACAGTGTCCTTGGCTTCTCAGTACCAGGAGGTCCCACTTATTGATTGTTGTTCTTACTGTCTAGCCACTGGTGTTATATTTAGGAAGTGATCACCTGTGCCAATTTGTTGGAGGGTATTTCCCACTTTCTTTTCTATCAAGTTCAGTATGGCTGGGTGCAAGTTGAGGTCTGTGATCTACTTGGATTTGAGTTTGTGCAGGGTGACAGGCTTGGATCTATTTGCATTTTCCTTAACACAAACGACCAGCTATGCCAACACCATTTGTTAAAGATATTATCTTTTTCCATTGAATATTTTAGGCCTATTTGTCGAAGATCAGGTGTTCATAGGTTTTGGGATTAATGCCCGGATCCTCAATTCGATTCCATTGACCCACAAGTCTGTTTTTATGCCAGTACCAGGCTGATTTTATTACTGTAGTTCCATAGTATAACTTGAAGTTGGGGATGGTGATGCCTCCTGAGGTTCTTTTATTGAATAAAATTGTTTTGGCAATCCTGGCTTTCCTGTTATTCCAAATGAAATTGAGTATTGTTCTTCCAAAGTCCGTAAAATATTGTGTTGGGACATTGATGGACAGTGCATTGATTCTGTAGATTGCTTTTGGTAGAATTGCCATTTTTACTATGTTGATCCAACCTATCCAGGAACATGGGAGATCTTTCCATTTTCTGATGTCCTCCTCAATTTCTTTCTTCAGTGATTTAAAATTTTTGTCAAATAGATCTGTTACTTCTTTGCTTATAGTTACTCCAAGGTATTTAATGTTATTTGCAGCTATTATAAAGGGTGATGTTTCCCTTATTTCTTTTAAAGCCCTTTTATCTTTAGTGTATAGAAGGACTACTGATTAATCTTGTATTCTGCTACATTGATGGAGGTGTTTGTTACCTGTAGAAGTTCCCTGGTAGAATTTTGTAGGCCACTTATGTATACAATCATATTATCTGCAAATAGAGATAGTTTCACTTCTTCTCTTCCAATTTGTATCCCCGTAATCTCCTTTCATTCTCTTATTGTTTTAGCTAAAACTTTGAGAACTATATTGAATAAATAAGGGGAGAGAGGACATCCTTGTCTAGTTCCTGATTTTAGTGGGAGCACGTTGAGTTTTCTCCATTAAGTTTGATGTTGGCTGTTGGCTTCTTGTAAATCACCTTTATTATATTGAGATATTTTCCCTATATTCCTGATCTTTCCAGCAAAAGGAGTGTTTGATTTTGTCAAAGGTCTTTTTCAACATAGAAGGATTGACCATGTGTTTTTACCCTTAGTTATGTATATGATGGATGATGTTTACAGGTTTTCATATGTTGAACCATCCCTACATTTCTGGGATGAAGCCTATTTGGTCATGGTGAATGATATTTTTTATATAATTGTTGTATACTGTTTGCCAAAATTTTGTTGAGAATTTTAGTATCAATATTCATGTGGTAAATTGGTCTGTAATTCTTCTTTGTTGTATCTTTGAGTGGCTTGGATAAATGGAATTTGGCAATATCTCTTCAGTATCTACTGTGTGAAACAGTTTGAGGAGTAATGGTAGTAATTCTTCTGTGAATGTCTGGTAGAATTCTGCACTGAAACCATCTGGACCTGGGCTTTTTTTACTTGGGAGTCTTTTAATGACAGCTTCAATTTCCTTTGGGATATAGGTCTGTTTAGGTAATTAATCTGATCTTCATTTAACTTTGGTAAATGTTATCTGTCCAAAACGCTGTCCATTTTTTCTAAGTTTTCCATTTTTGTGGAGTGTAGATTTCCAAAGTATGACCTGATAATTCTCTGGATTTCCTAGGGGTCTGTTGTTATGTCCCCCTTTTCATTTTTGATTTTGTTGATTTGGATACTCTCTGCTTTTTGATTAGTTTATCTATCTTGTGGACTTTCTCAAAGAACCAACTCTTTGATTCATTGATTCTTTGTATTGTTCTTTTTGTTTCAATTGTATTGATTTCAGCTCTAAGTTTATTTCCTGCTGTCTACTCCTTCGAGGTGAGTTTGCTTCTAATTGTTGCAAGGCTTTCAGCTGAGCTGTTAGTTCTCTAGTGTGGGATTTCTCTTGGTTTTTCATATAGGCATCTAGTGCTATTAATTTTCCTCTTAAGACTCCTTTCATGGTGTCCCACAAGTTTGTGTATGTTGTGGATTCATTTTCATTAAATTCTAGGAAGACTTTCATTTCTTTCTTAATTTCTTCCTTGACCCAGAGGTGTGGTTCAGCTGAGTGATGTTTATTGTCTATGAATTGGTAGGCTTTCTGTGATTTCTGATGTTATTGAACTCTAAATGTAGGTCCTGATGGTCTGAAATGATTCAAGGGATTATCTCCATTTTTTGCATCTGTTGATATTTGCTTTATGACCAAAAATGTGGTCAATTTTGGAGAAAGTTCCATGAGGAGCTGAGAAATATGTATATTCCTTTGCATTTGGGTGGAAGCTTCTGTAAATATCTATTAAATTCATTTATATCATAAACTCTAGTAGATTCCTTGTTTCTCTATTGAGTCTCTGTCTGGTGACCTATCCAGGGGTGAAATCTCTCACTATTATGGTGTGAGAAGTCATGTGGGATTTGAGCTTTAGCAGTGTTTCTTTTACATAGGTAGTTGCCCTTATATTAGGGGCATAAATACTCAGGATTGAAATCTCCTCTTGATCAATTTTTCCTGGGATGAATAAGTAATGTCCATTTTGCTCCCTTTTAATTGCTTTTAGCTGAAGTCTACTTTGTTAGATATTAGGTTGGCAACCACATCTTGTTTCTTAGGGCCATTTGACTGGGAAATCTTTTCCCAACCCTTTACTCTGAGCCTGTGTCTGTCTTTGTGGTTGAGGTGTGTTTCTTATATGTAGTAGAAGGATGGCTTCTGTTTTTGTATCCATCTTGTTAGTGTGTCTTTTTATAGGTGAGTTGAGTCCATTGATATTAAGGGATATTAGTGACCATTGATTGATATTTCCTGTTATTCTTGGTGGTAGCTTCTGTGCAATTTCTTTCTCTGGGCTTTTCTTCTGTTGGATTATTGATTGTTTGTGGTTTCATGGGTGTATCTAGGATATTTAGGTTGAAGTTTTCTCTCTAATGCTTTCTGGAGGGCCGGATTGGTAGATAGATATTGTTTCATTTTGAGTTTGACATGAAGTATCTTGTTTACTCCATCTATGATGATTGATTATTTTGCTGGATATAGTAGTCTAGGTTGGCAGCCATGCTCTTTTGTTTTCTGTATAACTTCTGACCAAGTCCTTGTAGCTTTCATCATTTTCATTGAATAATCAGGTGTTATTTTGATGGGTGTGCCTTTATAAGTAAGTTGGCCCTTTTCTTTTGTAGCTCTTAAAATTTTTTCTTTGTTCTGTATGTTTTGTGGCTTGATTATTATGTGGTGAGTGAACTTTTGAGGGGGTCATATCTATTTGGTGTTCTGTAAGCTTCTTGTATCTTTATAGGCATTTCCTTCTTTAAGTGAGAAAAGATTTCTTCTATGATTTTACTGAATATATTACTGTTTATTAGTAATGTATTCAATACATGAGCTGGTATTCTTCTCCTTCTTCTATTCCTATTATTTTCAATTTGCTTTTGTTCATGGTGTCCCAGATTTCCTGAACATTTTGTGTTATGGCTTTTTTGGTTTTAGTATTTTTTTGACTGATGTATCTATTTTTCTGCTACTGAGCCTTCCACTCCTGAGATTCTCTCTTCCATGTCTTAGATTCTATTGGTTATGCTTGTACCTATAGTTCCAGCTCTTTTCTTCAGATTTTCTATTTCCATCTTTGCCTCATTTTGTGCCTTTTTTATTGCTTCTATTTCAGTTTTTAGGTTCTGGAATGTTTCTTTCATTTTTTGTTTACCTTTTCTCTGTTCCCTTTCAAGGATTTGTTCATCTCTTCCAATTTTTTGTTTGTATTTTCTTCAATTTCTTTATGGGGATTTTTATATCCTCTTTTAAGGCTTCAATAATCTTCATAAATGTATTTTTGGTGCTGTTTCCTCTACATTGTTGGGTTCAGGTCTTTTGGTTGTAGAACCACCATTTTCTTTTGGTGTTGCCTTGTTTTTCTTGATATTATTATATGTCTTTTTGCGCTGGTGCCTGCCCATGGCTTCAGTGGTTCATGATTCAGCAGCTCCTATTTAGTTGTGGCACGAGGGCTTGTGTGTCTCCTCTCTCTTCTGAGCAAGGGGTCTGCTTGATCTCAGACTCTGCTCTGGACAGGGGTCGGAATTTCAAAGCCTCAGTCTTTCTCTGATGATGCAGTTTGCACTATAAGTAGGGCTAGCCCTGCAAGGTCTCTCTTTTAGGTGTGGCTGGAGGAGTTCTTCACAGCCAAACCCTATCCTGTCTGCTAGGGAGAGTTTGAGATCTGATTCTAAAGATTGACCGTGGTTCTGGTGAGTGACTCTTTGGACGGGTGATCAGGTGCCAGAATCTGTTCACCTCTAGACAGGGTCCTGTGAGAGATTTTTAATATTTTATGTCTAAATTTAAAGGAAAATGATGACCCTCAAACCCTAAATGTATATTGAAAGAGAAAAAAATTGAGCATTGATAAATATTTTTGAGGAAAACCAAACTGTTTTGTATTCCTGTGAAGTCTCCACTCTGAGTCTTTAAAGTGGATTAGAAATGACTCCATACTCCCCAGAACATATAATAACAGAACTGATTTGTTGCTTTTATAGCCTTGAATAAGTTAACTCAGTATTCTGATCATTGCTTTTCTTATCTGTAAAATTAAGAAGTTACCATATGATCATACGTTAGTATATATCTGATACCTACTATCTAGTAAGTTATCATTAGCTGTTATAGCCATAACCACTACAATCATCCCTATAATGCCTATAATATTCCAGCTCCTATCCACTCACTATTCTATCCCCAATGCGCTAATCCTATATAATAATAAATAAAATATGCATTGGAACTCTAGATCAGTTTTTCTATCCCACTTCTCAAATGCTTACTATTTTGTTTCTAAAAGATATTCTAACATTATAATTTCAGTATTATAATTCAAATTTGAGGAATGTTTTCATGTATTGTATTTGTGAGTCACTCAATCAAGAATGGCTATGAATTGAAGGCCAATATTTCTATATTTACTGAGATGATGATATTCTACTCTGCATAGTAGCTACTTTCCAACTTCATTTAATCATGATAGATACCGAACTTTCTTTAGAAATAAGCAACCTCATAATCATTCAATTGGTGAAATCTTGTTGAGTAATGTAGCCATTTCTAAGGTGAAGAAAAGGTAAAACCCAGAGGTTAAATCACAGTAAGCAAAGTGAAACCATCATACACTTGCAAGATATTGAATGTTAGTCTGATTACCTAAAATAATTTAGTTACAAAGAGTAGGCTCTATAGAAAAGGAGGAAGTTCTTTTTCAATCAAATGGGAAGTACAATGCAGACTTTTAAATGTCTAATATAATGTTTTTCTCCTTATCAGATTTCTTTTCTCAAAGATGTGGAAGAGATGAATAGTGACAACTGAACATTATTCATTGAGAACATTTTGAACCATTTTAGGTTGTAAAACAAATGAGTGGAGACAAGCAGTATGATGGAAAAATAGGAGCAGAGTATTTTCACACTGTATTGTCAGCAAATGGTTTGG
This sequence comes from Sigmodon hispidus, assembly GCA_004025045.1. Taxonomy (NCBI): domain Eukaryota; kingdom Metazoa; phylum Chordata; class Mammalia; order Rodentia; family Cricetidae; genus Sigmodon; species Sigmodon hispidus. Next base: position 21,491 of record PVIH01017125.1, read on the forward strand.
GCTTGTTTAGTTTGGAGACTGAAGAAGATGGTAGCTTGCCACATTGTAAATTTATGCTTTTTTTCTGAAACTTCCTCCAGATTTTAAGTTCTAGGGCTTTACGCATACTATATTTAAGTATAATTTCAAAGTAAATCAAGCCAAGGTATCAATTGTTGGCTAATTATAGCATACTTTCAGGTTTTGAAATGTGTTTCCTAAACTAAAAAATAATGGTTAAACATGAATTAAAAGTACATTTCTATGTAGTCAGTTTTGCTTTTGACCATCAACTCACAAAAAAATGAAACATTAACCAATAGCTGAGGCTTCTTTCTAACTAGCTCTTATAACTTAAATTAACCCATTTCTATTAATTGGCTTTTTGACTCATTGCTTTATTACCCCATCTCTGTGCCAATTTTGTTCTCTCTGCATCTCATGGCATCTCCCTGTGACTCTCTCTTCTGCCCAACATCCTCTCTGCCCACAAAATTCTGCTCAATTTTTGGCAGGTGAGTTTTTTATTAAACCATTTTGAGTGACAAATCTTCACATTGTACAAAAAGATTATTCCATAACATTTTTCTCTTTTTGTCTAAGTCAAAAATAAAGGTTTTAACTCTAACATAATAAAACTACAAACAATAAAAACAATTATCAGGTAAGAATTACATTTACAATATCCATTCCATTCCTATTTGTCATATTTGAAGAAAACATTTTATTATTTATTTTATAATGAGAAGTTTAAATCTCTGTACCTAATTTTCCTTTTATTATAACAAAAGAAAACTATGGCCATCTAGTCTTCAAATTCATCAAAATTCCAGAAGTATATATTATCTGAGTAAACAAAAATTACAGAGCAAATAACTTCTAAAAATAAAGAAATGACAAAAACAACTGGCTACCTGGACAGTCACCCAAAGTTTCTCTATAAAATTCGGCATCCATCTTTGGCCTATTGGCCTAGAATATCTGACAGACTTTTCTGTAAAGCAGGATTTTTTTTTTAACTTTATTTATTTATTTATTTATTTGCCTTGGTGTTTGCCTGGAAATGGAACTACAGACAGTTGTTAGCTGCCATGTGGGTGCTGGGAAAGCAGGATTTTTTAAAGTACTGTCCTATGCTGTCTTGGCAAAATTTGGAAGTCACTTTTCTTTGCATCCTACTGGTTCAGTTTGGACAGCATAATGAGAGTACTCAAGGCAAGGACAGTTATTTTTTGTTTGTTTGTTTGTTTGTTTTTTCCCAAATGGCTAGCTTCTGTCATAACAAAGCCAATTCTATATGGAGGTTCGTTGATACCCACTATTTCTTTTTTTTAAAGTAAATTGGTATTTCAAGGAGCAGATAGTTTAACTTTCATGAAAAACCTTATGTTATTTAAATATCTTAAATGCCATATTCTGTGTATTTCTGAAGTGTCTGAAGACTACTTGCCTATCTAAAATATATTTCTGTTAGATCTTGAAAACATACTTCACATGATTACAATTTTTATTGTTACAGGTAACTACTAAACTGAATTTCTTTATTATCCTAAATAGCTTGTAATAACAACTTTCAAGGACGAGAACTTTATATTACACTTTTAAATGAGATTCATAGGTGTAATACCATATAAAAGAGTAGGAATATATGTATATTATGTTTTAACAAAAATAACCTTAAGTTTGTATCAATAAATAAAAATACCTTTAAAAGAATAGAAACATATATACAATATAACAAAAATAACCTTATAATTTTTATCAATTTTTAAAATGAAAATATTTAAGACTAGTTGTTTTTTAAGTTTAAAAGTAGATTAAATAATCTACCTTTTCACCATATTATCTCTATGTCCCCCATTTTTCTTTTCAGAGAGAGATTTCTGAATTTAATCTCCTTTGTTCAGATTTTTTTCCTGACCATTATCAATAACAACTTATAACCAATCCCCCTATACAATGACAAATATCTGTAAACAGTTGAATTACTAAAACCCACCCAGGCCACCTTTTGAGAATGTTCTTTGGTTGTTTTCTGCTGTCTGTGAGGTAATGTATCTCTAGGACACCCTGAAAATTTTTGGGTAATGGTCAAGTCTTCAGAGAGCTGTGTGTATCATTTATTGCAAGTATCTGTGCAACAGGAAAGTATAGGCCTTATTTGAAATCCTGGTTGGAGTAGTGCACAAGGCTGAACCATCTCAGCTAGCTGCCTTGAAATTGTCCTAAGTAGCTTATAGTCCAAACCTTATTTTTTGTGTAGTATTTTTCAGGTTAGTAGCATCGTTACCACTGTCCAGGTAGAATCATGGTTGTGGGGCCCAATCATCTTTTTGGGGACTTCAAAGGTCACTGTTAGAAATGGTCATGGGTCACTGTATAAAAACATTTTAAATGTCACATGTAGCAAATATTGGAGAGGTTAAAGAACCAAAACTGGTTAAGAACATCTAGAGTATACAAACTTAGTTCTTAGTTACCTGATAGAGGCTTAAACCCAAAATCACATACAGGAAAATAGATGAAGCCTTTTTTAGAATTAGTTAGTACTCTATATGGCCAGTAATAATCACAATAGAAAAATATATGTGTATATTGATCTTATAAATTTTGAGATACTATTTTATTAAGAAATGTTTGAAGAGTCAAAATAAAACCAATTGATTATAAGATTATTGTCAATAGAATAGTTCCTTAATTTTGATTATTTGGTTGTTGCATGGCTCTTCTGACATGAGACAGAGATTTTGTGTTTTTCTTTTTTTGTATATATATGTATATATACATATATATGTATATATATATATATATAATTTGGTGATGTTAATCATGTACCCCAACAAACTCAGTTTTGAAGAGAGAGATTCACCTTCCAACTACAAAGTCAGCTTTAATACTTAATTTAACTGGGACTACAAAAGGACCATTTGTCTTATATGTCTGTAGGGAATACTAGAAACAAATATTTTGAAAGATTTATGAAATTTTACCCTATTGTAAATGTGCTATACCATTAGGCCAATTTACTCTTTTTCCTGGGACATTTTCTCTCGATGATGTGTCCATTTTTTCAGATGTCTTATTTGTCCAGTAAACTTCAGACTCCTTAATTGGATTTCTTCCTTTTCCTAGAAAGAGAAAGTCAAAGCCCTGCTCCAACACTAACTTTGGAAAGTTTCCTTTTGGGCAGGTCATATCTAATCAAATGAAAGTCATTTGTTAGTCTCATAAGTTTGTTTAGATTAAATGGCCACACTTTTTCATGAATAATTACTTCTTCTAATCAAAAGGTCTCTTCTGTTTGAATCTAATCTTTATCAATTTTGATGATATTCATGGCTATTTTTTCTTCTGTAGAAAGAAGCAAATTCTCTTCCCCAATGTAATACATATCTTAGTTTCCATTTTGAGGTCAACACATTTTTAAAGTATAGAGACTAATTTAATTCAGCAGGGTTTTTTTTTCTACTATTCAATTTCTCTCTGAAGCTATTGTTCCTTTATCATTAGCATTTAAAAATTTGGAAGTTAATAAAGCATTCTGCAATCTATTTCTGGAGGTGTTTAATAAACATATTTTTTAAAATGCGATTGGACCTTTCTGTAACTGCTGGCTGTGTAGGATTGTGTGGTGTATCTGTAATACACTCTAGGTGGTAATGTGCAAAAATGTTTAATTTTACCAGAGACACATGCATTGTCAGTCTCAATTTATACAGGTATTCCCATGATGGCCATAATTTCCTTTTTAAAATTGTTTTTACTTAAAAGCTTTTTATTTTACATACCAACCACATTCCGCTCTTCTCCCACTCACCCCTCAGCTTCCATCTGTCCTATCCCCATCCACTTCTCAGAGAAGGTAAAGCCTCCCTTGGGGAATCAACAAAATCTGGCATATCAAATTGAGTGAGACCAAGCCCCTCCCTCAGTATCAAGGCTGAACAAGTTATTCCTCTATGGGGAATGTGTTCCAAAAGACCAGTTCATGCACTAGGGATAAAACCAGGTATCCTACTACTAGAGGCCCCACAAACTGCCCACCCACACAACTGCCATCCACATTCAAAGGGCCTGGTTTTGTCCCAGGCAGATTCCACAGCTGTCGATCCAGAGTCAGCCAGATCCCAGGAGCTCAGATAAACTGTCTCTGGGTTTTCCCATCATGATCTTGACCTCTTTACTCATAAAATCCCTTCTACTTCTTTCCGGATGGTGAGCTCAGCTTTGTGGATCTCTGCATTTGCTTCTGTCAGATACTGGATAAAGGTTCCATAATGACAATCAAATTAATTGCAGGGGAAGGCCAGTTCAGGCACCCCCTCCACTATTGCTGGGAGTCTTAGCTAGAGGTCTTCTTTGCGGATTCCTGGGAAATTCTCTAGTACCAGGTTTCTCCATAACTCTCAAATGGCTCCCTCCATCAAGATATCTATTTCCTTGCTCCTCCCCTTTGTCCCTCCCCCAACTCAATCATGCCATTCATGCTCTCTTCCCACCTCCTGTTACACCCCCATGCTCTCAGTTTACTTAGGGGCTCTTTTCTATTTCCACTTACTAGGGGGATTCATGGATTGGATCTCTTGTTACCTATTTGTACCTAGGTAACATGATCCTCCTTGTTACCTAGCTTCTCTGGAGTTGTGCATTGTAACCTGCTTATCCTTTACTTTACATCTAATATGACGGTCATAATTTCTAATAAATGTGCAATTACAGAATCAACTTTTTCATAACTAAAAGCAGTTGCCTATTAAAACCCTGAATCTATGTTATGGTGTAAATATTTTAATTTTCCAAACTTTGAAAAATGAAATACATTCATTTGCCAAATTTTATTTCTTTGAGTACTCTTTTGGTTACTTCCTGCAGGTCATGAAATTTGGTTAAACAAACAATAAATTGAACATTTTCTTATAATTTCCTTGGCTTACTGCCAAGTGTTAGAAAAATCCTTTTCAATTTCTTGCTACTGACACAGTGCTTCTTATAAAATTCTATGGCTTCAAGCACATTTCTTACCACTAGCTGATCAATTTCATCATTATCTTGTGCTAGAGAGCCCAGTAGACCCATATGGGATCTAATATGTGTTATATACAAGGTTTGGTTTCTATTTTTGATTATTTCTTGTAATTGAAAAAATAACAGTTAGTTCCAAACCATCTGGAATAAGTTCAACTGTTTCAATATGTAAAATAATTCTTTCTGTATATTGAGAGTCAATAACTGTATTAAAATGTTCTGGAAATTCCAATAATATGATGAGAATATTATATAATTCGGACTTTTGAACAGAATCACAAAGCCTTTAAGCTACTTTATATAAATTTTCTGTTTTATAACCTGACTTACCTGATTTATTTGCATAAATATAAAATGTAGGGGCTCCAGAAGTTTGTGTTCTCTGTACAATGCAAAGAAAGATTTAATCAATTCTTTTAATAAACTGAATTCTCTTGCATTTGGAATATTTGTTGCTAATATTTCCTAAAAAATTACTTTGAACTCTTTGCCAATGTTCATTTTCTGTTCATAATGAGGAAATCTCAGCATTAGTAAAAGCTACCACAATTTCTGTTGAGTCTATTCTTACTAAATGATGAAATGTTAATTTTCCATTCAGAATCAAATCAGAAACCTTTTCTATATGTCTTTATTTTTTACTCTGTTTGTGTGGTAAAAATATCCATTTTAAGTTATTACCTTCTCTGTCCAGAAAGATTATTCCACAATGCTTCTCTTTTCCAGCCCACTGGAACACAAAGGGTACTAACTATGATTGTTGTGGAGGGTGCATGTCTGTATGTGTGTGTGTGTGTGTGTGTGTGTGTGTGTGTGTGTGAGAGAGAGAGAGAGAGAGAGAGAGAGAGAGAGAGAGAGAAAGAGAAACAGAATTACCATCTCTGACACAGTCTAAGTAAAAATAAATAAATAAATAAATAAACTGTTTTTACTCTCTTAAGTAATAAAGTTTACTTACTTTGTATTTTGGAGACAGGATTTTTCTAAATAAATTAAGCTGGCTTCAAACTCAGAGCTCCACCTGCCTCTGCTTCCTGAGTGCTGAGAATAAAGGCATATTTCACCATGCCATGCTGTTTAGAGGTTTTGAAAATTAAAATATTGTCAAATGTTTTAGCCTGCTGGTACATATATTTTATTATTTTTCCAAAGAATGAGATCTAATGGCTTACTGATGTCCTGTAACAAGAGATACATTGTGATTACTTCGTGAAAAATACAGTGAAAAATAGATTAGACATTTGTGAATAAGAGAGAGATGAATTTTTTTTTTAGATTTTGATGATTGAGACATAATAGTATCATTGACAGATTAGAGAAATATAGAGGAATATTTTCACTTACACTGACAAGAAAAACTAGAGTTTTTCCAAGAAATTTATTTTAAAACACAAATTGAAATCTATTCTGTTATTTTGAATTCGTCTTGTAAAGAGTAGGGCCTGTCAACTACTTGAAAAAATATTTTGCAATGGAGGTAGTCTTTTTTCTAAACCTTAGTTTCTAGTTTTCTATCAATAATTATTTTTATTACTGTGTTAATCTACTGTGGTTTGGTTCAGATTTGGCTTTTTCTGATGTAATTTTAAAGGTAAAATGTAACAATAGTAGGATTTATATGGAGTAAATACAAAATGTTACAATACTGAAGCAATTCATTTGATGTAATCTGTCTCAAATCCCTGTATTATTAAAAATAAGTCATTCAAAATAAAAACCTACAGGAGCTTGTTGCACATGAATATTGAAGCCATTCTCTCCAAAACTAGTTTAAGCTATTAAATTTTTCATATGATTACTCAAACTAAGCACATTTACTATTATTATAAAATTTTATAGCTCTATTTACATTATTAGAGGCACAATAAAAGCATGAAAGACTTGAATCTTAGTACACTTGTTAAAGTCAAAGAACATCTTAGAATTGAGGCTTATATTTTATGCTGAGTTTTATTTCACATTGGGCTCAATTTGGTACTATATTTACTGAAATGTTGTAGCTTTGAAAAAGCTCAGATATGGATAGCTCAGATATGTTCAATAACTAGGTCATTTAAAATGAGCTCTTCAACCAAAAGTGGCCTCTTTAGGTTATTCATAATGCTAATAAAGATTCTAAATCTTATAATACTTGAGGTAAATGAAGTGATATGAAAACTCGTTAATAATCAAAACAACTATCGAAATCTCAGAAACATAAAAAAAATCTTAAAATGAGAAAAATAAATTAAAAATTATATTCAATTAGTTTTAAAAAAATGTTTAGTTTTTTTTACATTGTTACTTGGTATTTGTGGTGTTCACACTTATATGTGATCAAAATTTCCACAATCATAAAAGACATGGTACTGGGATAATTTGAATCACTAATTCAAACACATTTACTCCTCTCTGGGTGTTTTGATCATGCATTCAAATGGAAAGAAACACCAACTGATTCAATGCAATTAGTACAGAATTTAAAACATGAATTTGCTAATATAAAATGTAAAAATATAGCTATATCCTCTTGATTCAAGATGAGAAATTGGATTGATTATAAAAAACAGATTAGTATGGACTATATAATAAACATAAATAAAAGACCCCTATCTTTACTCTGTTCTATCGTTGATCTATATGTTGTATAATATACCTTCTTTTAACTTGAATTTCTATCATAACTACCATGACACTGCAAGTTATCCTATAGTAACTATGTCATGGGTGTGGGAAAACCCAAAAGACATCATTAATATAATAGACATTTTGCTGTGGTCTATACTATGAATGTAAAATATTCATTAGTTTCTTTTATATAGTAAGATCTCTGGTAGAACTAAATCTAGAAGACTACATAGAATAAATGTGAATATCATAAACTGTATCATTAGGATATAGTAGCCTAAGAAAGTAGTGGCTTAAGCCACTTAGATGGTATTCAGAAGGCCAGAGAATAGGTAGCATGCATCCTCTAACAGTACAAAAAAAAAAACAAACAAACTGAACATTACCACAATCACCATCTGTAATAAAAAATGCAAGTCATTAGGGAGTATTCAATGATATCTTCACTATATCCCTTTTAACAACTTGCTAATAAGAATAATTATACCATTATTTTGCTAGAATTTTCATATGACACATCATTTCTTCATGAATATATTCACAGTGCTTCTCAAATAGAACTATAAATCATAAGCAACAGGGACAATTGTTTAATCTACTAGCTTCTGGACCCTACCCTACAGTCTTTTAATACAGTATGTCTGCTATGAGATCACAGAATCTATTTACTTTCCAGGCTACCTGTGATGTGGTGACTAATATTTGAAGACTAGTTCATTATTTCCCATTAACAATGAGAGATTATTCATATCAATTTTTTCATATACTAATATTCTACTGAAATAAGAGAGGTAAAAGATATATAGGACATTTGGGAAAAAATTTCCAAGAGCAAGTGACATTTCTACAAATTCTCATACAAATCTATGTATTGTAATTTTCTTCAGACAAACCCAAACCTCCCTCTACTATCAGCCAATGGAAATCCATATCCAGAATTTCCTGTTTAGAACACATTAGGAAATAAGATGCAGTAGAAAAAACAAGAACATTAAGGGTGTGCCTGCATCAAGCATTATGAAACAATTAATTACTGTTTCTTCTGTGATCATGAGAACTCCAAGTGACTCTCATTCCAGCCCATTAAATGTTAGGTTGAGAAATTTAGAATATCTGAGCTATTACCTATCCCCAGGACCATTTTCTTCAATCACTTCCTATAATGACTAAAAAGAAATTTATAGAATACTCAAACATTCTTTTTTGGAAATGCACAGACTCACTCACTTGGATACTCACTCACTCACCAAGAAATCTTTATATCAAGTTATACAAACATGTTCAACTGTCAAAGATATTTAATGATGAGAATATCTGAAATTTATTGAGTGGAGTCAACAATTAGCAACACTGAAAATGTGTCACATTTTTAGTATTTAATATGTCTAGTTATTAATTTAGAAATCAGAAGGCATCAAACCAGTGTATCTATTCCATTTTCTGTGTCAAGATGCTTGATTTTAAATCTTGTAGTATCTTATTTTGATTTAAATAAAGTCTCTCTGGCTTACAGATACAGAAAATCTACTGATTGAAACTTTGCTGATTCAGAAAGGTTTGTTAAAATGGGAGATGATAAAAATCACAGAGATATACAGGTTAGCTTGAATTGACTGCTTGCTACATTCTAAGCTGTCTGCTATGACTTTGATATTTGATTTGATTAAGTTATATGTTATCTAACTTAATCTCAAAACAATTACATGAAATACATAACATAAGCATTTGCACTCTCAGATAAGGAAACCAAGACCAAGCAAGATTAAATTAATTTTGCAAGGGCCATATGCTGTTAGTTGGCTGAGATAGAATTCAACCAAAACTGATTTCATACATGGAATAATACTGAAAAATAAGCAGATAACATAAGACAAAACAATTCAGTTGAATTTTAGTGCCTGTATATGGTATTACTATAAATGGATCCCAAAGATACAATCTTCTCATTCCAGACACACCAAGTTACCAAATTATGGAGCAATGTAAATCCTAATCCAAGCTACCCATTCAGATGCTGAATATGAATGGCAGCCATAGCCCAGCCCTTTAGAACACTAGATAATAAAATTGTAACCTAGTTCAGAAACATTCTTCTCTTATAAATACATATCTGGATTTTTATGAAGTCATTGCTGCAGAAATTTGGTGATTCCATATGCACTCTGCCCTTTTTAAATAAAAATGTTTATTAAAATTTAAAAACAAGGTTTGTGTGGTGATGCTTGTCTTTCTAGCTACTAGGGTAGCTGAGGCAGGAGCATCACTTTGGGCTCAAAAATTTGAGACTACTTGCAAACTTAGTGAGACCACTTCTTTCAGCAAAGGACAAAATAAGTAAGAAAAAAATAATGCCTCAATTTTAAAATATAATCAATTATAAATCAATAGAATATACTTATTGTTAAACTATTATTTTAATTATATTTATTTTAAAGTGCTTTTAAACATGACCTGTTTATACTTGTAATGATAATTATTCAATTTGTGTTGAGCCATTCTAGATTTCATTAGAATCACTAACATTTATTAGGAAATGGTCTTTTGAAATTTTGCCTACATAGATAACTTTTTTATTTATAAAGTAATCTTTTTTATCCATTATCCCCTTGCTCCCTCTCCCTTAACTCCTCCCAATCGCTCCCAGTCAGCCTTCAGCCTTCCTCCTTCCCATCCCCCTATCCCCTCCCCAAAAGGACAAGAAGTCATGATGTGGATTATTTCAGCATCCACTCCAGGCAAGTCCTATTTCCTCATCCTAATGTCAAGACTTGGTTAGGTGTTCCTTTGGAGGGAATGGGCTCCAAGGTGCCAGTCCATGCACAGAAAAAAAGTGTGATTCTCCTCTCGAGGCTCCACAAACTGCCTATGTCAGTGGACAGTTGCCTATCCTTGGAGGGCCTAGTTCCATTTTCTGTTGGTTCCCTGGTGGCTGCTCTTAATTCAGTGAGCTAGAGCTCCAGCCAGCCATCCCTGTGAGAATTTTCTTCATAATCCCTATCCCCTTGCTCATACAGATTTTTCTCCCCAACTCTTAGCTGGATTGGGAGCTCAGTCCAGCAGTGCCTTATATTTAGGTTACAATGTAATATCTATGTCTAAATGGTTAGAACTAGTACAATAGATATACAAAGGTAAACCATGGAATAGAAATTGTTTGTCATTAGTTATTCATTTATGTCTTGGCTCTGACATTTAAATTTAAGCTATCAAAGGCAAAGTTTTGCCAAGTAAGATTAGCTCTTTTATAGAAGAATACAAAGTTGATTAATCTTGAGTTGTCAGTTATCAGTTTACTATCATTGTCTAGAATGGTTTGAGGAAACTTCTTGAATCATACTTTGCAGATCCAGATAAATTATTCACCCCTTCTGCCTACCTGAAGGATGTAATTAGAGGAGCCATAAATAAAGGAGAGTTACATTTCGTCTTTTGTATTTGTTCTGATACTAGGGCTATGTGAATTTTTGTCTATTACAAAAAATCATGCCATAGAGTCCCTACATTTTACTAAGAGATAGATTATTTAAATCATTTTTCTGTGTTTCTGTTTTCTTTTGTAACTTTGATAAAGGACTATGGTTAAAATGTTTGCTTTTCTTTAGAAAGTATTATTTAGGGTACTTTAGCAAGTATCTTGTTCAACGCAAATGGGAAACTTTATTGTGTGATATAATGTATATTTAATAAAGCTTGTCTGAAAGGCAGAGGAAAAAGTCACACCTTTAGTTCCCACACTCAAGAGGAAGATAGCATTTAGATCTCTGTGAGTTCAAGGTCAAACAGAGCCAAGTAGTTCTCTAAGGACTCAGAGGTATTTAGTTTGAGGACTCATGGAGACAAGACCTACCCTTTTTGGCCTGAGATGTTAACTAGGTGAAAAGTAACTGTGGCTTGTTTTTCTATCTCTCTGATATTTCAGCTTTCCCTGAATATCTGACTCTAGTTTTTATTAACATACCAAATAGAATTCTTATAATACTTTATAATGTATTTTGATTCTATCATAATGCCAGCAAGTAAAAATTATGTATTTCTGCACAGTGCATATTTGGCACATGAAAATATGCATAGCTTTAGATATAACATTCCCAGAAAATACACTGCTACAATCCTTTATTAAGTAACCTTCACTATAATTTTGCCCCCTCAAAACTACACTTTTCAGTGTAGATAAACACAAATATTCAGTTAAAAAATCCTATAAATATTTTAAACATATATTATGTGCAGTGGAGCTCATATTTATGGAACAGCTTCATATTTATTTTACTGTTTTTTACATTTTATAGTCTTTTATTAAAAAAGAATTTTAAAATTTATTTTACATACCAATATCAGATTCCTCTCTCATCTTTCTTGTTCCTTCCATCCTTCCCCCCACCAGTCCCATTCCTCATCCCTTTATTCATCCCTGCTGCATCAAGGTTGAGTAAGGTATCCTGCCATATATGTTTTCCAGCTAATGTACAAGGGATAAGTCCTGATCCCAATGCCCCAGGCCTCTTAACCAAAACTACACAACTGTCTCCCTTGTGCAGAGGGCTTAGTCTTGTCCATGCAGGCTCAACAGCCATGGGTCTAAAGCTTATGAATTCTAATTTTCTTCTGTTTTCTGACTTTGGATAAATTCTTTTTTTATGCCTATAGATCATACCATACTTTGCCTGGACACTGATCACATTACACATGTAAGGTTACTAATATGAAAAACTCACATAAATTATAAACTCCTGGAGGATTAAGAGTAAACTCTATATCATATACTTGATAGTCAGCTAGTACTTGACAGAAAATAAGCAATAAATAATAATTTTCAGTGTGAAAAATGGAAGGAGATAAGAAGAAAGCAAGAGATAGAAGTGATAGAGTAGAAGAAAAAAAATATGAGAGATAGGAAGAAACAAGGGGATTAAAGAAAGGAAGGAAAGAAAGGAAAGAAAACAGAGGGAAGAATGGAAGAAAGTTGTGAAGAAAGATTAAGTTTGTTAGTCCATTCTTCAGATAAGGGACATCTTGGGTGTTTCCAGGTTCTTGCTATTACGAACAATGCTGCTATGAACATAGCTGATCTAATGCTTTTCGGGTGCAAAAGTGCATCTTTAGGGTATACACACAGAAGTGGTATTGCTAGATGCCTGGGGAGAGTGATTTCCACTTTTCTGAGAAACCTCCATACTGCATTCCAGAGTGGTTGAACCAGTTTACATGCCCATCAACAATGGAGGAGTGTTGCCCTTGTTCCACAACCTCTCCAGCATAGGCTGTCCTCTGTGTCTTTTATCTTAGCCAATCTGACAGGTGTAATGTGGTATCTCAAAGTTGTTTTGATTTGCACTTCTGTGATGGCTAAAGATGATGAGCACTTTTTTAAGTGGCATTCAGCCATTTGAAATCCTTCTGCTGAGAATTCCCTTTTTAGTTCTGAACCCCATTTTTTGTTTGGTTTATTCAAGGTTTTGGGCTCTAGATTCTTGAGCTCTTTATATATCTTAGAGATCAGTCCTCTATCACTTGTAGGTTTGGTGAAAATCTTTTCACATTGTGTAGGCTGTTGTTTTGTCCTATTCACAGTGTCCTTGGCTTTACAGAAGTTTTTAGCTTCAGGAGATCCCACATATTGATTGTTGATCTTAGTGTCTGTGTTATATTTAGGAAGTGGTCACCTGTGCCAATTCGTAGAAGGGTATTTCCCACTTTCTTTTCAATCAAATTTAAAGTGGCTGGATTTCAGCCCAAAACCTTGAATAACCCAATCAAAAAATGGGGTTTAGATCTAAAAAGGGAATTCTCAGCAGAAGAATTACGAATGGCTGAAACGCACCTGAAAAAGTACTCATGATCTTTAGCCATCAGAGAAATGCAAATCAAAACAACTTTGAGATACCACCTAACACTTGTTAGATTGGCTAAGATAAAAGGCACAGAGGACAGCCTATGCTGGAGAGGATGCAGAACAAGGGGAACACTCCTCCATTGTAGGTGGGAGTGTAAGCTTGTTCAGCCACTTTGGAAAGCAGTATGGCGGTTTCTCAGAAAATTGAGAATCAATCTCCCCAAGGACCCAGCAATACCACTTCTGGGTGTATACCCTAAAAATGCACAGTCACACTCCAAAGGCATTAGCTCAACTATGTTCATAGCAACGTTATTTGTAATAGCAAGAACCTGGAAATAACCTAGATGTACCTCAACTGAAGAATGGATTAACAAACTGTGGTACATCTACACAATGGAGTACTACTCAGCATTTGTTGGGAGCCAATGCCAACTTAGCCATATTTTATAAGTTAGCTCCTATAACTAGCCAGCAGTCATTTGCTGGAAGGCTACATTCCCTATTGTCTTTACCTTAACCATGACTCCTGATAGTCTGGCTTGATTCTTTCAGCTCAGCAGGTGACATCCTCCAGCCTTCTTCTGTAGCTCCCTCAGCTCAGCAGGTGACATCCTCCAGACCCTCAACTGGTAACAGATAGATTTCCATACTAATTCTACCCTGTCTCTTACTCTCCCTCACAGGCCTGCCACATTCTTTTGCATTTTCCACCCCCTTTTCTCCCAGCTACCTGCATGGCAGAGATTTTGTATAAATATTGGCTGTAATAATAAAGCAGAGGAGGACTTGAACACAGAGATTTGTCTTGTCCTTCTGTTCTTTCGTGTTCCTGCCTTCCATTTGCTTCCTTCCCAGGTCTAGGTCCATGCTGAAGACCCTGCTGGTCGGGGAAAAGCATTAAGAAAAAATGATATCCTAAAATTTGCAGGCAAATGGATGGACTTGGAGAATATCCTCCTGAGCGAGGTATTACAAACCCAGAAAAATAAGCAGGGATGTACTCACTCATTAGTGGTCTCTAAACAAACAAACAAGAAAAAAGCCAAGCATGCCCAAGCTGCAAACCACAACCACTGAACAGCTTGGGATCAGAAACACCCTGGACTGACTCCTTGGATCCCACTCCCCTTAGAGGAACACCTGACTCACTCTTGAGGCAGGGAAAAAGCTGGATCTGCCAGGAGTAGAGACTGAACTAAGCATTATTGGGTCAGTGGGACCATGGGACTGTCTGCTCCCTGCCCTGGGAGGGGATGGGGAGTTGTGGAGAAGAAAGAATGACTTGATGTGGCAGGAGGGGGAAGGGACCTTGGATAAGGATATACAAGGATAGAAAGTGTGGCTTCTTTGAAAAAAATGAATAAATAAATAAATAAAACAAAATAACTAAAAAAATAAAAAAGATGATATTGTGTATTGTTCTTTCAATGAATGTAAAATATTGTGTTGAAATTTTGATGGGAAGTGCATTGAATCTGTAGATTGCTTTTTATAGAAATGTCATTTTTACTATGTTGATCCAACCTATCCAGGAACATGGGAGATCTTTCCGTTTTCTCATATCCTCTACAATTTTTTTCTTCAGTGATTTAAAGTTTTTGTCAAATAGATCTGTTACTTCATTGGTTGTAGTTGTATCAATGTATTTAATGCTATTTGCAGCTCTTATAGAGGATGATGTTTTCCTTATTTCATTTACAACCCTTTTATCTTTAGTGTTTTGGAGGGCTCCTGATTTCTTCTAGTAGATCTTATATCATACTCCATTCCTGAAGGTGTTTATCAGCTTTGGCAGTTCCCTGGTAGAATTTTGTGGGTCACTTATGTATACAATCATGTCATCTGCAAATAGAGATAATTTCACTTCTTCTTTTCCTATTTGTATCCCCTTAATCTCCTTTTGTTCTCCTATTGCTTTAGCTGAAATTTTGAGAACTATATTAAATAGATAAAGGGGAGAGAGGACATCCCAGTCCAGTTCCTGATTTTAGTGGCATTATTATTTAGTTTTTTCCTTTGAGTTTGATGTTCATTGTCAGCTTCCTGTAAATCACCTTTATTATATTTAGATATTTTCCCTGTATTCCTGATCTCTCCAGGACTTTTATCATAAACAAGTGTTGAATTTTGTCAAAGGCTTTTTAAACATCTAAAGATATGATCATGTGGTTATTTTCCCTCAGTTTGTTTATATGATGAATGACATTTACAGTTTTTCCTATGTTGAACCATTCCTGCATTTCTGGGATGAAGCCTACTTGATCATGGTGGATAATATCTTTTATATATTGTTGTATATTGTTTGCCAAAATTTTGTTGAGAATTTTAGCATCAATACTCATAAGGAAAATTGGTCTGTAACTCTTCTTTGTTGCATCTTCGAGTGGCTTGGGTATTAGGGTAATTGTGGCCTTGTAAAAAAGTTTGGCAATATTCCTTCAGTTTCTACTTTTTTAAACAGTTTGAGAAGTATTGGTAATAGTTCTTTTTTGAATGTCTGGTAGAATTCTTCACTGCAAACACCTGGACCTAGGCTTTTTTTACTGGGAGGCTTTTAATGACAGCTTTAATTTTCTTTAGTTTTATATGTCTGTTTAGGTATTTAATCTGATCTTGATTTAATTTTGGCAAATATTACCTGTCCAAAAAAGCTGTCCATTTCCTCTAGGTTTCCCATTTTTGTGGAATACAGATTTTCAAAGTATGGCCTGATAATTCTCTGGATTTCTTGGGTTTCTTTTGTTATGCCCCCCTTTTCATTTCTGGTTGTGTTGATTTGGATGCTCTCTCTCTGATTTTGAACCACAACCACTGAACAGCTTGGGATCTGAATCACCTTGGACTGGCACCTTGGATCCCACTTTCTCCAGAGGAACACCTGACCCAGTCTTGATGTTGGGATGAGGAAAATTGATCAGTCACAAGTGGATGCTGAACTAAGCCATATTGCTACCTTGGGAACTCCTGCTCTTGCTAGGGAGGAGATAAAGATATGTGGAGAAGAGAGAGTGACTGGAAGGGGTGGAAACTTGAACAAGGATATACACAGATAAAAAATATTACTTTATTCAAAATAAAAAATTAATTAAAAAAAAGATACATTGATGTAATAGCGTCAAAAATGTTACAGGATGAACCAACCAATTTTATCATAGGTTTAAGGCTTACCAATGAAATGGAACCCATTGCTGAAACTGGTGTTGTGGCCAAAAATCTGAAACTAGATAGATGCTGATTCCTAGAGGGAACTTTAGTATTATAATGCTAAAGAAATAGTAGCAGCAAAATTACTTTTCATGACATGCTGTAATACCTATTGACCAGTACATCACAAAACCCTTATTGCAGTAGATGATAATTAACATAGAGACCTGTAAAGAGAAGTTTCCTATGTCTTGCAATCACTCTCAATTAATCACTCAGAGGTTTAATATAAATTAAAATATTCAACCATTAGCTCAGACTTGTTACTAGTTCACTCTTACACTTAAATTAACTCATAGTTCTATTTATGCTTTGCCATGTGGCTCATGGTCTGTTACTCATTTTTACACATTCTTTTGCTCAGCAACTGACTGGCATCTCCTTAAGTCTATCTTTCCTCTTCCCAGAATACTTCTAGTCTGGTTGCCCCATTTGTACTTCCTGCACTGCTACTGACCAAGCAGCATTTCCTTAAACCAATTCAAGTGATAAGTCTTTACATTTTACAGGAGCATTATCCCACAGCAGAGACTCAAACTTGAAAATGTGAAGAAAGTGAGGTAGTACTCAACCCTATAGCAGATATCTTCATCAAATCCTTTCTTTCCTTAGGGATCTATATGGAAGAGGTAGAAGAAAGGTTATAAGAGTCAGAGGTAGTAGATAACTCCAAGGAAATAGCATCTTTCAAATATAACATAGCTGATGCATATATGAGCTTACATAGATTATGGCAGTATGCATGAAACCTGCAAATGGTCAAACCAGACAAAATTCCAGCATGGAGAAGAAGTGAACACAAAGTTCCTCCTCTAATCAAGAAGCTATTTGAAATCCAGACTGGTTTTAAAAAGAAAATGCATTTTTTCCAATGAGGTATTCACATTTCAAGTAACTAGAAGTAGTTGGCCAACACTCAAGAAATTCTACCTTTGTGTGTACATTTTTTTTATTTTTGTTATTTTTCCAAATTAATTTTTGTGTATTTATTTTGCAGTTAGTTTGGGGAAGCAGATTTGGAGAAAAGTAGAGAAAGAACATGAAATCGTATGGATATAAAAATAGGGAGGATCTGTATGGAGTTGAGGGAGAGTAAAGAATATGATAAAATATATTGTATGAGAAAATTTTAAATAAAAAATAAAATATGAAAAGTAATAAAGTGCAATTTAAAAACAGAACCAAAGTTTTGTGTCAGATCTTTAATCAAAGTGTGACAGACTAGAATAATCATGTGAGTATAAAATCATGCAAACTTAGTCTCAGATTCTAACTGAGCTAATTGGGCAAATTAAATCAACTTTCACAGCCTCATTTATTCTTCAAAAAAGGAGTAAAACTTACTGCATTGGCTTTATTCTGAGCATTTACAACATGTATGCAAAACAATTACTTTTTAGTAATGAATATTTTCCTATTACTTTATTCTTTTTATTCTCTTCCTTCTCTTTATTTATTCTTTCATTTCTCTTTGCTTGTTAAGAAGATGACTCTGAAGAAATATTGAAAAATATGCCTTTTAAAGAAGCTATAACAATTGAATCCACTTCTGGACATAAAGTATCTCAAGACTGAAGTCATAATACCAAAGCAGGCTCACTCTTTAACACAGCCTTTTCTCAACATCTTGCTACTACACCCCCCCCTTAAATGTACCAGAACTTTGGTGATTAAAATCAAATCTGTCAAAACAGGTTCTTCTATGCATATGTTCTTGTGTATTTCAACCACACCCTCACAATTCTGTCTTAATTTATGTCATATTATATCTTGTTGATTGGTTTGTGCAAGATGATCTGTAAAATACCTAATTTAAAATACTCAGTTTAATATTTAATTACTGGATAGCTATCCAAGATAAAGATTAAAAACTTAAAAATGACTTAAACCTTTTTGTTATCAGGAATAGTATGGTAGCAAAATGTTCATAAAATTGTCAAGGAATTTGAGTGTCTCATATTTCATTGTGTGATAGTAAATATGATTTAACACGAATTTAGATTGTTATTGGAGCTGTGCCTATAGAAACTACCCTAGTAATATGTTTGTGTGACACATAATTAAGTGCAAGTTGCAACTTGTTCATAGCTACCACACACACATTGGTTTGAGCAATGTGCAATGTCCAAATGCAAGACTATGGGCTATGCAATTTGTGCCATTTACGATATTTCCTTGTTTTTGAGAATAGTGGTGACAGGCTAGCATTCTACCACTGAATGACCCATACCATGGGAGGGAAGGAGTAAGGGGAAATGGGAGAAGAACACGAGAGAATGAGATGGCTGAGTTGGGGGAGGAACAGAGAAGGAAAAACGATGAAAGAAGTACCTTGATAGAGGGAGCCACTGTGGGGTTAGAAAAAAAAACCTGGTGTTACAGAAATACTCCAGAACCCATAAAGATAACCTCAGCTAAGACTCCAAGCAAAAATGGAGAGGGTGCCTAAAATGACCTTCCCCTATTTAATGATCACTCTAATTGTCATTATAGAACCTATATCCAGCAACTGATGGAAGGAGATGCAGATATTTACAGCTAAGCACTGAGCAAAGCTCCCAATCCAGCCAAAGAAAGGGAGCAGAGATT
Source organism: Sigmodon hispidus (assembly GCA_004025045.1). Classification (NCBI taxonomy): domain Eukaryota; kingdom Metazoa; phylum Chordata; class Mammalia; order Rodentia; family Cricetidae; genus Sigmodon; species Sigmodon hispidus. The sequence continues at coordinate 40,731 of PVIH01017125.1, forward strand.
ATATGAGCAAAGGGGTTAAGATCATAATGAGGAAACCCACAGCTGACCAGCGCTATTGAGAACTCATTGATTCTGAACTAACAGCTCAGGAACCTCAATGGGATTGAACTAGGCCCTTTGAATGTTAATAATACTGGCATGGTGTAGGCAGTTTGTGGGGCATCTGGCAGTGGGATCAGAATTTATTCCTAGCATATGAACTGGCTTCTTGGATCCCATTGCCTACAAAGAAGCACCTTGCTCAGCCGTGACGCTAGGGGAAAGGGTTTGGTCCTACCTCAATTTGATATAACAGCTGTATAATGCATAACTCACCCTGAGAGTCCTTTCCCTCTATGAGAAATGGATGGGGGATGGGGTGGGGGAAGAAGGGAATGACTGGGAAGATGAGGAGAAGGGGAAAATTAGTGGGTACATTTAAAAAATTTTAAACAAAAAATAGAAAAAAAGAATAGTGATGGCATTCATTTCATAAATCAGTCAATATCAACATTAAAAAGGCATAAAAAGTTTAAAAATAATAATTTTCTGGAAATACTAAATAAAACAAGTAAGTAACCTTTTAGTTAATTTTATCACTACTTTGTTGCCTAGGAAGTCAAATTCATTTCTAGTAAAATCATGGATAACAGTGCTTTCTTATCAAAGGGTTAATGACCTGATTTATAATGATTTGTTGTTCTTGCTAAGTTCCCTCATTTTCAAATAACTGCAGCAACACACTGTGAACAGCAATGGTTGCTCCAGCAACACAAATAACAACTATGTCTTGGAATGTCTAGCAATAAAGACAGACAGAGCTGGAATGGAGGACCCAGGTGAGGTGAGAAAGTGATAAGAAAGATAAAAGAGAGGATAGTAACAAATGTTGATTTATTTAGAACACATGTTGAAGAGATTAAAAAGAGAACTAAAATATCTGTTAAGTATGAAGGATGACTTTTAAGCTCTTAGAAAATATTGCTTCTCAGCATTTTGGCTAAGATCAAGAGTAGTATCTCTTATCAGTTTAATATCTGATACATTCTCTATCTGAGGACAATATATTAAATAGGTTTTTTGGACTAGGAGTTGGAATAGGAGCTTGCTCTGTCCTCTCCACACATCGACCTGGTACTGCATTGCCTCCAGGAATGGTGCACCAAAATAATAATAATAAATTTAACTGGCCATAGCACATAAAAATTCAGAATCATAAAATAATAAAGAGAACTATGAGGATAGCAATACAATCTTTTTAAAAATACTATTCACTCAAATTCTCCACATTATTTTCTGATTAGTTTCTTCAATAAACATGTACTCAAGCTGGCTTTACATGATTAATCAGATCAATTGTAAATGGGTCAACCACTACACAGCCAATTTGATCGTAAGTAATCAGTCCCATTCTGTCCTAATGACCAAATAAAGCCTGGTTGAATGACAATTTCATCTAATTTTCAGCCTAAAAGTGTCCCGTAGATCATTTATTTCTCTGATGCTCAACCTTTGACACTCTTCTGAAAATTCAAAATGTGGTTCTCTAAGATAATGGTGCTACTTTTAGTAGCTGTTGATTAAAGAAATACATAATAACAAAAGACTACAATTGATTCAATGTTAACTTTAAATGAAAGCCCATTTTCTTAATCTCAATAACATTTACATACATATTCATGTAATATATCTTAATTTATGCACTCCACAGTGTTCCATGACCACTTCAATGGATGTACTTTTGCAATGTTTTTTGAGTCTATCCCCTACTAGGTTTATGGATTTGAACCAATAAATTTAATCTTGATTTTTCCATACACTAGCCTGATTTTATGAGTGATACTTATTAGACTGAAAGGCTGCAAGGTTCCAACAAGTTTAGCATCAACAATGAGAAAAGAACAGAGTCTTGTGATAAAAGAAAGGTCTTAGGTGGTATCTCAAAGTTGTTTTGACTTGCATTTCTCTGATGGCTAAAGATGAAGAGCACTTTTTCAGGTGCCTTTCAGCCATTCGTAGTTCCTCTGCTGAGAATTCCCTTTTTAGATCTGAACCCCATTTTTTGATAGGGTTATTCAAGGTTTTGGGATCTAAATTCTTGAGCTCTTTATATACCTTAGAGATACCACTTAACACCTGTTAGATTGGCTAAGATAAAAGGTACAGATGACAGCCTATGCTGGAGAGGATGCGGAGCAAGGGGAACACTCCTCCATTGTTGGTGGGATTGTAAGCTTGTCCAGCCACTTTGGAATACAATATGGAGGTTTCTCAGAAAATTGAGAATCAATCTACCCAAGGACCCAGCAATACCACTTCTGGGTGTATA
>PVIH01017126.1:0-43029 GCA_004025045.1 Sigmodon hispidus
TAGAACTCTATTATTTAGGATAAACAGCCTTAAAACAATCCCTGTACATTTTTTTTGTATCAACATTTTAGATATTAAATTGCACTTTGTAGTTGTTTGCTAGCGGTAGTTTGACCTCACTTATGTTAGTTCCTTCCTCTTTCCCACACACTGTCTTATGGTAATCCCTGTAGTATGTAGCTTTATACCTAGTTTAGAAACTTCCTATTTAGACAAAATGGGGAGATGTAGCGGGAATCCCGGACTGTACGGTTGCTTCCAGCCCAGCGCGCACAGCGGCGTAAGGAGAGGCGGTCCTTCCGGCCCCAGCATGCGGCGGCTCCGTACGGCAGTGGCTGGGCGTGTTGCTTAAACTTTCTTTAGCTCGTGATTCTAACAAAATAAATCTTATTTAAAACATATCAATTGGTGGCGGGTTTATTCCACGATAAAGCTTCTGTAAAGCAAAGGATACTGTCAATAGGACAAAACGACAGCCTACAGAATGGGCAAAGATTTTCACCAACCCTACAAGTGATAGAGGACTGATCATTAAACTATATAAAGGACTCAAGAAAGTAGAGCCCAAAATCTTGAATAACCCAATCAAAAAATTGGGTTCAATATAAAAATATTTTAAAATACATCAAATGCAAATACATATGGAGCTTTCAAGGTTGCTATAACCAGAGTTGATGAAGCACACAGGTTAATTTATTTCCTCTGAATGCAGAAAAATAAACACATCCGTGAAGTTAAATAAGCACATTGAATTTCACAGGAACCTTCAGTCTCATTTTTTCTTATCTGATAAGAATTTATGTAATGAAACCACTGAATTCCACAGACCTAGATTTTGAAAATAAGCACTAAAAGTGTAACTGAACAATATTTCTTGCTTTTAGTGCACAAAACTGTTTTCAACATCACTTTAAAGACTCTGTTCTCAAGTCTGTGTGTTCTGATATATATAAACACTCAACAATGAAATGAAGTAGACAGACTCCATCAAAATGATTGTTAACTGCTTCTTCTCCCTAAATCAGATTTCCTTCCATTTGGCATCTTAATGAGATTTACAGAAAGTATTAATCATTATTTTATGTTAATTATAAATATTAGATCTTTGAATTTCTTCTGCTTACCTTATGTCTCTTATGGTTCCAAGTAAAATACTATGTGTAGTCCCTGATGTGCATGTCTCAGGACCTTTCAGTTTTAATACTCATGTTACTTGAGCGTAACTTAAAGCACTTTGCATTGCAGTTCTTTGTTGTTTATGATTCAAAGTACTCATTATTCAGTAAAATGATGAATTCATGTTATAAAATTATTTCCCTAAATTAATTATACTATAGAGTATATTTGTTGGATCTTTGGAGAAAACCCAGATGGCAAAGTGCTTGCTGTATAAACATACAAACACAAGTTTGAGTCCCACAGTTTACATAAAAATTTAGAGCCTGCCAATATGTGCCTGCAATCTTATTGCAAGTTATTGAATAATTAGGGGAATAATTGCAGAGAAGGTCAGATTACTTTATGATTGATGTGGACACAGAAGAATGGAATCCTGGCTTTGCCTGTTCTTTTCATTCCTCCATTAGTTTCAATTACTCCATGGAAAGGTATAAGTCACATGTAGTCACATTCATTTTATACACCCTCACTGATATTTCCCTATGCCTTAGTAACGTGCTTCATCCCAAATTCAGCCAAGGTGACAACAAAAACTATCACAATTTCTAATTTTATAAATTGGTCTCCTGCAGTTCTTTCTGAGTCTTGGATATTGAACAAAAATAAACTTTGATTTTACTGAAGATCTCTAACATGGTTCAGGTTATGATTCATACTTTGGTAGCTAGTTAATCTAAATTTCACAGAATGGTTTTCATTGTTGATTATTTTCTTACTTTTAAGAATCAGTGCTGAAATGGTGATCATCAAAAGGAATATTCCATCACATTGTCACAATTTTCTAATAAAACATTGACTGATCAGCTCCTCCATCATTTTTACACCCCTTCCCTATTTCTACATAATTCTAGTTATCTGATGAAATTATCAGTGCCAGTGGGCATGAGCATGGTAGAATATAATGAAGATATGTATGTCTGGTCAGTATTTATTTTCTATAATAAAAATAACAATCCAGGTGCTCTTTGTATCTTAATGTACCAGGTCTGTAATAGCTAATGATTCCCTAAGTTTCTTTTATTTACAAGGTCAGGATTATTCTAAAACATGAGTTAATTCCTTTGATGCACAATGATTTTCACACATTTTTTAAAATTACCACAATTAAAAAGCATTGCTATTTTGTTTTTTTCCATATTTCTATACTTAGATTTTTTTTATTCTAACAAACATTTTTGCTGTTACTGCCTCAACTAAATAGATTTTGAAGAAAAGCTTAAATAGTCTATTACTAATAAATCTATGTTTTCTCAAATGTCCATTTTGTAAATTCTCTGAATATAATTGCCATCTCTCAAAAAAATCCAGATTCATTTCTTATACATGCGTAAGATTGCATATTAGTGAAGAGAAAGTATAAATTATAATTATTTTTCTTTTATGAATTATAATTTTAAAAACATGAATTATATTATGTGTTTAGGCTTATTCTCAGTGAAAAATTTTCTTTTCTATAGTCATCATGAGGGGATAAATGGATTAAAAGAAAAGACTAGATTAAGGTTTTGCTGATGTGGGATATCTTTCTGTATGCTGTGAATTACAAAATGTTAATAAAGGGACTGTTTTAGCCTATGGCAAGGTAGCTTTGAGGCAAGTGAGAATACCATATGCAGATAATGATGGAAAAGGGCAGAGTCAAAGAGATGCTGCAAGCTGCTTCTGGAGGAAGCAGGATGTAATGGGACACATGTAAAGCCATGGAGCAATGTGACAAATATAAATTAACTGAAATGGGTCAAGTTTTAACAACTAGTTGGTGATAAGTCTGAAACACAGGCAAAACAGTTTGAAATTAATACATATTCTTGTGTGATTACTTGGGTCCAACCAGCTATTACATGATCCTGACCTTGGGGCTAGGACAAGCCAGAAGTATCTGAAACTTCAGGCTACAGTTTTGCTTTGAACTTCTCCAACTCTTGTGCGCAAACTTCATATGTATTTTTTGTTTTGTCACACAGGATATTGAAATATGTAAGAACAATATTCAGGATTTAATTACATTCAACAATGTTAATACTACATCAAGGGCATTCTTAATTAAAATAGCTTTTTATTTATTCTTTTGAAAGTATTTATTAATGAAAAATTCATTGAGCAATGGTACAGCTCCCAGACTGTATGCTAGTTTATATCAATGGGGAAGAAGACTTATTTTCAATTATCTTATGCCATTAGAGAAAACATAAATATAATGGCAAAGGCAATCTATTTCTCTCAGGCAGGTAAAAGTCTAGCCTTCAGAGAATAGTTACAAAGTAATCTTAAAAATTTACAGACTCAAATTGAAATTCACCTTTGATTCTTGTTTAGATTTAGGTATGTATCTGTAGAACCAAATTTTTGTTTTTCCTACAAATATGTGACTTAACTTAAAATGATGAATGGATACCTAAACCTTAGGTTTATCATAGGCTGAGGAAAGGATACTTAATTTTAAACTTTGTTATTGGGGTGAAAACTATAGACCTATTTGAGACCTTTTTTCTCGGGTAGATATTAAAGAATATTTTAGTTCTACCATATACTTGATAATTTACTCCTTTGCCTATGAATTATCTGCCTCTTTTGATGAGCACAATATTCTGAATATGCTCTTTACACTTCTTTTTATCTCCTCCCAAGCAATGGCAGGAGGTCCCAAGATCCCAAGGTAGCTTAAAAGTGGATGCTCAACTAAGCTATTTACAATTCTTACAAGGTAGTGAACTCCCATATCTTTAGGCATTTAAGTCTGTTTCTTGTAAAGTCTTTAAAATATATCACCTTAGTAACAGTAAGCTATTAATATCCTTATATTTATTCTATATTTTATTAACATATTACCTATTTTTAATGTAGTGAAGGTTAAGGAAAAATGTATGTAATATTTATAAACTGCATAACACAGTGATTTTTTTAAACTTCATACTGTTTGGCCCATATCTTAAGCACATTACTATCTAGCTCTTTCATCTTAATTAAACACATTTCTATTAATCAACACACCACATGGCTCAGCCTGTGGCTGGCCTGTATCTCTTACATGTCTGTCTTCTTTGGAGGTTGGATGGAGACTCATAACACACTGTTAATATATTTATATCTAATTTCAAATCTCTCAAAAGTTGTGATGGAGTAAGTTTTTTATTTAACTTCATACTGTTTGGCCTATGTCTCAGGCACATTGCTAGCTAGCTCTTTCATCTTAATTCAACCCATTTCTAGTAATCTACATGCCATGTGGCCTGCCCAAGACTCACCTGGATTCCTTACATCACTCTTCTTTGGGGGGAGAGGAGGTCAGATGGAAATTGACTGACTACACCCTCCTTCTAGCCATTTCTACTCTGATTTCCTGCCTATTGCTATGGTGCTTGTGATGGGCCAAAACAGTTAAACTTTATTTATAGCATACAAAGAACATTTCCACCACACTTCCTCTTTTCTATATAATCACAAAAGAAGGTTTCAGTTTCCATATAGCAAAATTACATACAACAGAACAGCTATCAAGGCAAACATTACAGTTACAATATCTATTCTATTTGCAATTAAGACACTTAAATAAAACATTTCATTATCTACCTTTTTCTTGTGAGTCTAAAGTTTCATATCTAACATACCTTTTAAAATAGCTAAGAATGCCGATAATTATTAAACCTTCAACCACATCAAAGACCACAGGAGGACATAATATTACCCAAATAAACAGAAAGTACAAGCACTTCCAAAGTCTAGAAAATGATAGAGATGACACCTGTCTGCCTGTATAGTCACCCAAAGTTCCTATGTAACATGGGGGCATCCATCTTCAGCCTATAGGCCCAACATCTCTGGCATACATTTCAGTGATGTAGGAAATCTGGCACAGTCTGTCTGTCGCTTCTCCTTGTGTCCTGAAGGATGCCTGGAATTTTTTTTTTCTGCAAAGCAGGAACCTGAAGGACCATCTAGGCTTGTTCTACCAAAGTTCAGAGGTCACTTTCCTATGGAACCTGCATGTCCAGTTTATACAGCATACTATCAAGCAGTCAATACCAGATCAGTTTCTTATCCAGCAGCTAACTGCAGCCACAAAGTAAATTCCACATAATGCTTCTTTAATGCCCATCATTTTCCTGAAATACATTGATTCTCCCAGGATCAGACCTGTCTCACTGTCCAGAAAAGTCTAAGTTCTTAAAATATTTTAAATGCCATATTCTACATGTCTTTGAAATGTTTGAAGACTATCTATCTAGTTGAAATATATTTTTATATACCTACAAAAACCTAACTAACGTGACTATAAGTTTGGTTATCATAAATGACTATTAATATGCATTCCTCAATTATACATTACAACTTTAAAGGAGTTACACAAGCATCATACCTTAATCAAGAGTAGAAACATATGTAGAGCATAAGAAAATTGACCTTAAATTTGTATCAATAAACCAAAATTCATCAATCATTTTTTAATCATTCCTATATCATATTTTCCCTTCCCATTTTTAAAAGAGATTGATTATGACGATTAACCATTTATAATGAAAATAAACATTAATAAGCAATATATTTGTAGAACTTGGGAATAGATTTTTTTTAACTACTTCCTGCTGATCAAGGGCACTGCCAATCTCATGGGGTCTTGATGCTGGATCATCTCAACTGGCATCTTGAAAGCTGATCTTCTCATCAGAGAATTTTCAGGTGGCCTTAGCAAATGAAACCACATTTGCCTGGAACCAATCCACAGGTTTTGATCTTCTGTGGAGTCAAAAGTAGAAACTTTTTCCCAAGCAACATAACTTATAAGCAGATTTCAAAGTCAAGATATCTTTGACTTTATTTATATATATATAAATATGTTTGTTTAACTTAGCAACCTAACCTTAATTGTCTTTCTGCAGTCAGCTCATTAAAAGCTAAAAAATTTCAAGAAAACACAATAGCCATAATCCATCCTCTTTATCTGCCATCTTTAGATGGCATTTTTATCTTTATTCTTATTTCTCTTTTTTAAGGGCTTTCTTTAATATTTTGGTTTTGACCATGAGCCTTAACAGTTATTGTTACCAATTTTATAAAACTTAGGCCACGACTAGGCACATTAGTAGTAACTTTATTATGGTGTTTTTGGAAGCACCTTGTCTAATAATATAAAAAATATTTGATAAATGTGATAGAAAATATATGTATTGCTCTAACTTAGACATGTATAAACTAGTAAACATGCAGCAGTTATTATAGTCTTTGATGACTTACTATTCTTTAAAAACACTAAAATTAAGTGGATAATTTTGCTAATGAACATTATGAGATTTAAGGTTATTAAAAAGATTAATAAAGCATACCTCTGCACTTGATTTTTTGTGAAACACTTTTAGAAAGAACTGAGAAATGTGGAGATTTCTTCAAGAAATGTGAGTAGTACTATTGGTATAGAATATTATTTTAGATTTTGTTATATTTGTTTGTGCTGTGGAACATTTGTTTAATGATGTAGACTTTGTTGCACTTTTTAAAGTTGCATTTGTTTAACTGGGCCTATCTAAAACACCAGAAATGATAGTCGGCCTGCCAGGCAGAGAGAATAAATAGAAGGAGAAATCTGCAAGTAGAAAAGTGTAGAAAAAGAAACAGCAATCAAGGATAGGAAAAAAGAGACCAGACACATAGTCATCTACAGACTAAGAGTGAAAGTTAAGTTATAGAATAAGAAAAGGAAAAAGTTCAGAGGCAGAAAGTAAATGAAATAATTATTTTTATTTTATTATTATGAACAAGGAAGTCACACTTTCTATTCTTGTATATCCTTATTCAAGGTCCCTTCCCCCTCCCACCACATCAGTTCATTCTCTCTTATCCACAACTCTGCCCCTGCCCCGACAGGGGGCAGGTGGCCCCAAGGTCCCACTGTCCCAATATTGCTTAGCTCAGCCTCCACTCCTGGCAGATCCAGTTTTCTTCCCCCAACCTAAAGACTGAGTCAGGTGTTCCTCTAGGGGGAGTGGGATCCAAGGAGTCAAATGAAATAATTTTAAAGTTAAGGAAAGCTGGACAGATATAAGCCAATCTATGTCCAGCAATTATTTAAACAATGATAAATGTACATGTATAAATGATAAATTGGTCCATGAACTGAATAGCAGACTTCCAAAAGAGTAAAGAGCAATACAGTAGGATTGGTGAAGATCTTTTTCCATTCTGTAGACTGTCATTTTGTCTTATTTACTGTGTCCTGGCTTTACAGAAGCTTCTCAGTTTCAGGAGGTCTCACTTATTGATTGCTGTTCTTAGCGTCTGTGTTAATGGTTTTATATTTAGGAAGTAGACACCTGTGCCAATGCATTGGAGGGTATTTCTCAATTTCTTTTCTACCAAGTTAGTGTGGCAGGGTTTATGTTGAGGTCTTTGATCCCCTTGGATTTGAGTTTTGTGCAGGGTGGTAGGTTTGTATGTATTTGTATTTTTCCACACACTACCATCCAGTCATGCCAACACCATTTGTTGAAGATAATATCTTTTTCCCAGTGTTTATGTTGGCCCTTTATTGAAGGCTATTAAAAAGAAAGGGAAAATGTAGCAAAAGTCATGTATTGCTGGGTTAGACTTGAAGATATCAGTATAAACACACACTTAACATAGATAATATAGACATAATTATAGTTGGAAGGTTCTGTCATGGCCAGAAATTTCAAAGTACCCAGGAGCCACTTCCCAAATAATGGACTCAGAGGCTTATCATTACAGAAACTACTGGGCCAGGATCTCAAGCATATTACCATCTAGCTCTTAACACTTAAATTAACCCATAATTCAGATGGACTGACACCTTTGAAACTCAGAACAGTGTCCAGAGTGGAATCAGAGATGAGCAGATTCCAGCTCCTGGGCTACCCGCCAAGAGAATCCCTCCCCAGGGGCCAGGGCCACACCCAAGGTTCTGATCTCAGACTCTTGCTAGCAAACAGGCACTAGGATTTATCTGGCAGGGGTTTTCCCCAACAACACCTAACAGAAAGGAACTCCCATGGATGGGGCCCACATCCAGGGTGAGCTGCATCATCATAGACAATCAGGCACCTTCCAAACACAGAACACTTTCCAGAGTGGAGTCAGAGATCATGCAGACCCTTTCCTCAGAGAAGACAGGAGACATAGAAGCCCTCTAGCCACAACTGACTAGCAGCTGACTGAGTGTGAACTGATAAAGCCATGACCAGATGCCAGTGCAAAACAATATATAACAATATAAAAAACAATAAGGCAACACCAGAAGAAACTTCATGTCCAAGCTGCAAAGTACAGCCACTGAACAGCTTTGGGATCTAAAACACCTTAGACCAGCACTTTGGAGCCCTTTCCCTCCAGAGGAACACCTGACCCAGTGATCTGCCTGGAGTGAATGCTCAACTAAGCTAACTTGGGACCTTGGAACCTTCTGCCCTTGCTGGGGAGGAGATGAGATGGAGAGAAAAGAGAGTAACTGGGAGGAGCAGATGGGGGAAGGGAGTCTCAACAAGGGGAAACATGGTTTAAAAATATGATTTTATTCATGATAAGCAAAGAATGTCTTTGGATAAGTCTTTTTAAAGCACTTTGCCAACATGGAGCATGAATTCTAGTTGTTATTTAATAAAACTCTGAACCTGATTTTCGAGAAAAGCTGGAATATCAGAGAGAGAAAATAGACTACAGTCAAATTTCACTTCAGTCTCATTCCTTGTCACTTCTACTGAATAATCTGTCTTCTTCTGACTCTCTTAATTAGCTTCTTCTCCCGGTTGTTTCCCCTCTAAGTGTAGAGTAAAGGTGTGAGCTACTACTATTTGGTAGTTAGGTTTTTAACTCACAGAAAAACAGAAATATCTCTGTCTCTGGATTTAGGAGATTAAAGGCTTCATCACCACTCCTTGTCCTGATATATTATCATTTTGAGTCATTCCAGTGCTGAGATTAAAGACATGAGTTACTGTTGTAAAAGGTTTCTGACCCAGTCTAGACCACAGGTTTAACCTTCCCCTGGGGGCTTTTACTCCCCCCAAAATGACTCAGACTCTTATATAAACTTTAGAGTCTGGCCTATGTCTGAGGCATATTTCTAGCTGGCTCTTTCATCTTAATTCAACCCATTTTCTTTAATTTACATGTCACATGACCCATTGCATAGCCCAGTTCACCTACATCCTGCATGCTTCTTCTTTGGCAACAGGATGGAGACTCTTGACTCTACCCTCTTTCTACCTGTCTCTCCTCTGATTCCTCCACCCACTGTTATAGTGCCTCACACAGGCCAAAACAGCTCCTATTTACAGAAAGATATTCAACTGCTTACAGAGAATAGTCCCACCACACTTTCTCTTTTCTGTCTAATCAAAAAGAAAGGTTTTAATTTCAATATATCAAAATTACATACAAGACAGCTACCAATCAAAAATTACAGTTACAAGATCTAGTCCATTTGTATTAATAAAATTAAATAAATATTATATTATCTACCTTATTCTTATGAGTCTAAAGTTTCATCTCTAATATACCTTTTAAAATAACAAAGAAAAACTATACCTATAGTTCTTAAATCTTCAACTACATAAAAGACCACAGAAGGATATAATAATATTACCTAAGTGAACAGGAAGAGCAAGAAAGTTCCAAAATCTAGAAATGACAGAGATGACACCTGTCTGCCTGGAACGTCACCCAAAGTTCCTTTGTAACATTGAGGCATCCATCTTCAGCCTATAGGCTCAGTGACTCTGGCATACTTTCCAGTGATACAAGAATCTGGTATAGTCTTTCGGTCTCTTGTCCTTATGTTCTGAAGGATGCAGTTTTCTCCACAAAGTAAGACCCTGAAGAACCATCTCAGCTTGTTCTGCCAAAGTTCAGAGGTCACTTTCCTATGAGACCTGCATGTCCAGTTTATACAGCATGCTGTCAAGAAGTCAATACAAGAACAGTTTCTTGTCCAGTGGCTAACTGTTGCCACAAAGTAAATACCACATGAAATTTTTTCAGTGCCCATCATTCTTTTGAAAGACATTAGTGTTGCCAGGAGCAAACCTGTCTCACTGTCTAGAAAAGTCTAAGTTCTTAAAATATTTAAATTCCATATTCTGTAGTTCATTGAAGATTTTGAAGACTACCTATCTAATTGAAATATATCTTTGTATACCTACAAAAACACGACTTTAAATTTTGTTATTATAGATGGCTATTAATCTGCATTTCTTAATTACACATTACAATTTTAAATGAATTACATAAACATGCTACCATAAACAAGAGTAGAAAATCACATACAGCATAATAAAATTGACCTTAAATTTGTATCAATAAATCAAAATCTATCTTTTAAAAATCATTCCTATATCATTTTCTTCCTCCTTATTTTTTTAAAAAGATTAACTATGACCATTAGCTATTTATAATGAAAACAAACATTAATAAGCAATATTTTGGAAATTTGGACACAGCAATTCACATTATTGATTCCTAGTGATAAGGGGGTGTTGGCAAACTCATTGGGGTCTGGTGGCTGGATCATCTTAACTGGCACCTTGAAAGGTGATCTTTCCAGAGAATTTTCAGGTGGCCTTGGCAAATAAAAACATATTTGCCTGGAAATAATCCACATGTTTTCATCTTCTGTAGAAACAAAGGCAGAAACTCTTTTCCCTAGGAACATATTCTCAGAACCAAATTTCAAATTAAAGATGTCTTTAAAATATGTTTGTTTAACTTAGCAGCCTTTGAAATTGTCTTTCTGCAGTTAACTCATTAAAGGGTAAAAAATTAAAGCACAATAATAACTATAATCCATACTCTTTGTGTATTTGCCATTTTTATGTGGTCTTTTATATTATATTCCTCTATTTGTTTTTTTAAGGGCTTTTTGTACCCTTTTTCTTTTCTTTCTGAAGCCTATGCATATTTTCCACATATTGTACCCCATTTAGAGGTTTTCTTTCTCTGAATCTGTTTCATTTTGTATGCTTAAATAACTTTCCAACCAGAAAAGTTTTAAAAGGCTAATATTGCTTTGGTTGCAGACTCTGCCCCTTTTGGCAGCTTTTCAACATGGTAGAGGTGCCAGATGCATTTCTGCTTTCTGACAAAAAACAGTGTGGGCCCAAGAAAATACTGCTACCAAAAACAAATTTGTTACTGTTTCCTTTCAGTTCAATGTATGCAGAAACCATAAATCAACCACACTTATACTCAGTCTTTTGTAAGACATTCAGGTATAAGCTACCTGCCTCGGTCCTGCCATTTTTAAATTTAAGCTTGAACTCCATGTTGACTTTGTACCGTGATTCAATTCAGAAGCCACTTTTGGCTTTGTTTCTGTGCTATAAAGTTCATTTTAAACTTTTTCAGGCTTTATGTTGGTGTTCAGGCCTCACTTTGGGCATCATCTGTTGAAAAAGGTTTCTGACCCACCCTGGCCAAAGGTCCTACATGCCTGTGGCTGCTTTTTCCCCTAAAGATAACTCAGACCCTTATATTAGTTTTATTCTGTTTGGTCTATGTCTCAGACACATTTCTAGATGGCTCTCTCATCTTGTTCCTACCCATTTCCATTAATCTATCCTGCAAAGGATAACCATAACCCCTGAGTAGCTATGAGCAACTAGGAGGAACTTAAGAGATATCCACGAATTCTGCTGCAGAGGGGAAATAAAAATAAATAAATAAATAAAAACATAAAAACAAACAAACAAGAAACCAAAAACAAAAAAAACTCCTGAATATATTGGGACTATTTGGAAGAGGTTTTTAGAGGAGGGAATGGGATGACTGAGTTTAGGAAGGGAGAGAGAAGGATAACAAAAAAATAAATATCTTGAAACAGGGATCCACTGTGTAGTTTGAGAGAAAACTTGAGCTAGAGAAACATCCACTTACCCACAAAAATGACCCTGGCTAAGATTCCAAGCAGTAATGGAGAGGTCTAAACTGGTGTTCCCCTATAATTAAATGAATGACCACCATAATTGTCAATGTAGAACCTTCATCTAGCAAATAATGGAAGCATAGGCGTAGATCTATAGCTATGCACTGTGTAGAGCTCCTGGTCCTTTTCAAGCATGAAAGAAGAGATACAAGCAAAGGGGCACAGAGACAACTGACCTGATCTATTTGGGAGCTCACTAACTCTGAAATAACAGCTGGAGAACCTACATGAACTAAGCCTCTGAATGTGGATGACAGTCGATTGACATGGGAAGTTTGTGATTTCTGGTTCATTAATTTCTTAGAGCACATTCTCTACGTTGCTTAACCTTGATACTGGGGGTAGGGGCTTGGCCCTACATCAAGTGGATATGCCAGACTGCATTGACTCACCCTGTGTGTCCCTAACCTCTCTGAGGAATGGAAGGAGTGTGGGTTGAGCGGAAGCTACAGAAGGAGTAAGAAGCAGGGAGGGTGAACAGTGGTGGTTGTTAAAAAAAAAAAAGTACAGGAACATAAGCTTTTTTAACCTAGAAATAATAAAAGGAAACATTTTTTAGATGGGAAAAAAGTAAAGAGATTAAAATATGTCCAAAAGAAACAAAGAAATAATGTATAAAATGTTGAACAGCTGATTGTTCAGAAAATGAAAGAAAAGCATTATTTGTATGCTTGGCATCACGTAATGTTCTGTAATCTTATTTTGTTACTATATTAAGCTAACAAAAATTGAAAAGTACTTACTAAGTAAAAAAATAAGACCTAATGTATCTACTTGATCAGTTAGATGATTTTCTTTTAAATAAAATGTGGCAAGCAATACTTGTTCTAATTAAATGTACTTTGCATGTAAGAAACTGATATGGATAGGTAATATATGGTCCTCTACAATATGTTTGTTAATTAGGGTTGTCTAAGAAAACATCACTGACCAAATGAATGCATGTATGTGAGTGTGTGTGTGTGTTTGTGTGTGTGTGTATGTGTGTGTGTGTGTGTGTGTGTAAATGTGATGACAATGTCTGGCCATTCCATAAGTACTGGAATAGATTTTGCAATATAATGAAGAATTTTTATGGCATATAAATACATTTCCACATAAAGTTAAATATTTCTGTATCAGGAGGCATCCAAGTGGGTGAAAACTCAGTCAGAAACAAATTATTCTACTTTATCAATTTTTGGGACAATGGACAATGAAATGCATATCTAATGCTACCTGAAGATATCTTTAAAAACTTTAGGTGGCCATCATTACTACACAGGTTTTAAATATTTTATTTGTGGGCATTACTCACACATTCATTACAGAAAATGAACTTGTCAATGTAGATATTACTTCTAATACAAAGTATTTTTCAAGCAAATACAGAAAGTGCATTCTAAAATGGCAATGCAATTAAGTATTAATTTGGCAGAGGCTTTGGAAGATTTATTAAGTCTCTTTCTATTGTGAGTATTCTAATTAAATGTTTCTTATCTCATGAGGTTTAATGATAATATATTAATTCTTCAAAATAAGTCTTTTGTGTTGGTTTAATTCATATTCAGTGTTTAAAATTTAGCTTACTTTGAGAAGCACCATTTTAAATAAGAAGAACCATAAAAGAACAGAAACCTCTCATTGAAAGCAAAAAATATGGGTGGAAAAGTTACCAAATAGAGAAAATTATTGTCATATAATTGGAAAATTGATTGCAAAAATGACCCTTGACAACATACTAGTGAGAAAATCACTTAGCCTATTTCTGAATTTACTTATAAGCAATTAATATTTTTCACTTATGATGTAAAAAAAGACACAAACATAGATTACTATTTTAAAATTTGTTAGGACTTATAAAGGATTCTGAAAAATGTGTAAATTTATTTCTTATTTCTTACATACAAATAGTTTATCACTATGGATATGCCTTCTTGGAACATATAACAAAGTTACATGCATAATGATCATTGGTGTGAAACTTTAATTATAACTTCTGGCTCTTTGGGAAAAAGAAAATAGTTTGTTCTGTCTCTTCTAAATATAAATTAAACTATCATATTACAAATGGTATTCTATATAATTTAGATTTTCTAGGTTTTTGAAAGATAACAGATGTATAAGATAATTCAATCCTCACAATTTCAATTTCAATGTTGAAATTTTAATTCATTGATATTTAATAACCAGTAAGTTAATTAAGTTGCTTATACTATCTTAAAGTATCAAATATAAAATTTTATTCAGAGGCCTGTTTTCACATGTTTTAGAATTTTTCACTATATTTAAAAGGCTCCAGGATAATAGCTGAACTATTGAAAGACTAGACAACAAATAATATATTTATATAATAAACATATTCTTTTATTACTTAGTAAGTATTGTAAATTATCACACGATCAACTGTAATGTTAGTGACTGTTTTCTACTCTCATGGCATAATTAGTTTAAAACAATTGGGTAAATTTTCCTACAATGGTCTAGACAATGAAAATATTAAGTATTTACCTCAATTCTCTGTCAGAGCTTCTTTCTTGCTGATGTGACACTATTTTAACTGTAGGTAAGAACATACAATTATTATACCAACCCAAGTAACTCCATTAAAGTTAGCTTGACTCTCCCTCATATAATTTTCATTGTATGATAAACAGTCTTTTATTTCGACTCCCCTTTGATAATATATTATCTAGTCAATTCAGAACATGTAGAACTGAGTAAACTTTTATTCTTTGAATTTTCAATGTTGTTTTTTCTTTGTTCATTTCCTCTTCATTGTCCTCCAGGCACAAAATTTTGAATTTTTGTTTATCAATTTTCTTCTTGTCCTATTTACAGTAGCTTAATTGGTTATGTCTGTTCTAGTTTAATATCATCTTTTTTTTATCCCTACATCACCCATATTGTTATCCTAGTTTTGACATTGAATGCTACTGCTTTAAGCATAAAAATATAAATTGTAAATTATTTTTTACAGCTTTCTTTCTCCAAAACTTTTTGTTGATACAATTAAGTTTAGATAAGAGTAAAACTCTGTAATGGTTTTAATAAGAATGTCTTTATTGACTTTTATATTTGATTGTGTAGTCACTAGGGAGTGGCACTATTTGAAAGCCGTAGAAAAATTAAATTCTGAGGCCTTATTGAAGAGAGAGCGTCCTTGTGAGTGGGTGTGAGGTTTCAAAAGAGCAAGACAGGCCTTGTGTTTCTCTTGCTTTTTATGGCAGAGGATGTACAAAGAACTCTCAGCTACTTCTCTAGCCCCGTGGCTGCCCACTTGATGCCATGCCTCCTACCATGACAATAATGTACTAACATCTTAAACTATTAGCAAGTGTCCATCAAATGCTTTTTTTTTTTTTTTTACAAGAATTTCCTTGGTCATGTGTCTCTTTGCAACAATAAAATAGTGACTAACACAAACTTCACATCCCTTTTTTACATCTCTTATTTTTCTTGCATCAACTCCACTGAACTGTCTCTAAAATTATCTTATTTGTATTTCGCCCACAATGCTTACTAAAAACACAGTTGTCAGTTCTCACTTAGAATCAGCTTTGATCCACTGGTGACATTTGATACATTTATTGAATCTTTGAAACATACCTTTTCTGGTTTTCAGCACTGACTCTAAAGTTCCTTGTTTTTAATTTTCCATACCACAGCTTCTAGTTCATTTAGTGTTGAGAACCTTTTGATTATTCAATGATTAAATCCATACTTTGTATGACTTTATATACTCTTATGAGAATTCTAAGTATTATTTTGTCATTGTATAATAGTGACAGTGTTGTTGAAAATTTACAAACTCTCTTTAACATGACTAATTTTTTCTGACTTAATGTTTTCACTCAAAAAAGATCAGAAACCCCCAACAACAGAAAAAGTGAGTGTTTAATGGTTGGCATTTTTGTTTTCCTCTGCCCATTTAGTGCTGATACCATCCCCTTTGTTTCTCATGTTGATTTGTGTTCAACAGCTATATCTACTCTAGGCATGTGCATTACAATGACAGGCATGTAATTGCATGTTAGGTATTTAGATTATCTGTGATTCAAAGTAATAATGATAGTAATAATTATCATTTTATGCAAATATTTAGCACTTAATTTACATATAACAGCATCTCTCTGTCTGTGATCCTTGTATAATTATAGGACTCTGGATCAACTGGCTACTTGCAATCACAATTATTTTCTTCATAATTGATTCAGTAAATAATCCACTATGCATGTTTGTTGCTGCCTCTTTTCACACCGCTTAATTATCTGAGTCTTTTGTGAAGAAAAAGTAACAAATTTTAAATGAACACAACTGTATTTGAATTTTCCAGTAATTAAAAATATCACATTGTATGTCTTTCAATTTCTTAATGTGGACTTACCCAGAATTGATAGTGAAACATGAGAATTTGTGAAGCTGTGAAGTTATAAATTATGCTGTATTTACTAGCACAGTTTCTTCAGCTAAACAAAGCTCATACATTGTGTATTACTGTGCACATTAATAATTTTTGTGTGTCTGTCTCTCTCTCTCTCTGTGTATATATATGTATGTGTGTGTGTGTGTGTGTGTGTGTGTGTGTGTGTAAAAAGGGTTTTACTAAAACCATTATAAAATTTAAGAAGACCTAAAACCTGTAGCATTCTTTGGCAAGATCACAAGCCAGTTCTCTATTTTATGGAGAAGCCCAAAGTCTTAAGATTATTCTCCAACATAAAAGCCAATGGTATAATTCCTATTGTAAAGCTAGCAGCCTCCAGACTCAGGAAGTACCAATGTTTCATTTTGAATGTGAAAACTGAATGTGCCCCTGACTCAGTTTGAAGGCAGTTAAGAAAGAGAAATATATCCTGTTCATACCAGGGTCAGCCCTTTCTCTTTATTAATTTTTGTCCACTCTACAAAGCAGGTTCTCTGTCTGAAGGTTAAAGCCATCCAGGTCTATGGGGATAAACCAATATTTAAAAGTGAGTTTGACAGCATGACTATTTCGAAAACTAACTGGTTCCCTCTCAGGGTCTACGACTTTTTCAGTCATAGGCTTTGGCTAGGTTTTCAGTATAGAATTTTTTTGATTAACTTTGACAATGAAGCAAAACTATAACAGTTACATATGATGCTACCATTAGATAAGTTAACCAGTAAGATTAGGAGATGAGATACTGATTAGGTAGTGGATACTTATGTATCCTTTGTATAATTTACACAGTAATAGTACTATTAACTTCTCTAAGTTCTGAAGAGACTTTCACCATATAATCCTGATTTTTGCCTCTCTCTTCTTTATGACTTCAGAAGCATATTAAATAAAAAGCAAATCACTGGACATTTTGAATTAGAATCAGGTAATGTAGCAGAAGCCTTTGTTTAAGTCCCTAAGCATGTTTCACAACTTTCATCTTCCTATTACTTTTGCATAGATCTAGTTCCTACTTGAATATGAGATCTGAGTTAACAGCTCTGTGTTTTGTTCAGAATACAGAAAGAAATATTTATGCTTTCCCCTCTATTGAAAGAAGAACCTGGAAACAACCTAGATGCCTATCAGCTGAAGAATGGATTAACAAACTGTGCTACATCTACACAATGGAGTATTACTCAGCAGTAAGAAAAAATGATATCCTAAAAATTGCAGGCAAATAGATGGATTTGGCGAATATCCTCCTGAGCGAGGTATCTCATACCTAGAAAGATAAGCAGGGGATGTACACACTCATTAGTGGAATCTAAACAGAAAAAGCCAAAAGCAAAGCATATCCAGCAAACCACAACCACTGAGCAGCTTGGGGTCTGAAAACACCTTGGACTGACTTACACCTTGGATCCCACTCCCTCTAGAGAAACACCTGACTAAGTCTTGATGTTGGGGTGAGGAAACTGGAACTGCCAGAAGTGGATCTTGAACTGAGCAATATTTGGTTCTCGGGACCTCCTGTCCTTGCTGGGGAGGAGATGGGGAGATGTGGAGAAGAGAGAGTGACTGGAGGGGGTGGGTGTGGGAAGGTACCTTGAATATATCTAGATCTAATATATATAAAATAACATTTGAATAAAAAATCAATAAAAATATTAGTAGTAAAAAAAACATGACTTTAGTTCTTTGGGGAATATAGGTTGGACGAAAAGCTTTAAATTGAAATGTAAGAATTTAAAGTCTTGGTCTATGCTATAATGGTCAAGGTAGTATTAAAATACTTGGTTTAGGCAGATATCAAGTAAGTAATATTGAGTACTAAGATCTCTGTCCTTTTGAAAAAGGATATAAAACAGTAGCTGCAGTAATGATGAAGTCAAAGGGCAAGACTGAAAAATAAGATAGAAGATACACAACAATGTAGGTGTTTATGAATGAGACTTAATCAGTTCTAAAGGAAATCTGAAAGTTCCAGTCATAAGATCGTATATAATTAAGTATCATAAATCACCAAGAAGTCTTTAATTGTTGAAAAGCATCATTATGAGACTGACATGCATTGGATATTTTCAAGATTAATGTATAAAGTCAAATTTTCTATGTGAGTGTAGCCAGCAAAATCCTTTGTAATGTCTATGGTCAGGCCTTAAAAAATAACACCTTTAGAAGTCAGACTCGATACACAAGCAGATATAAAAATTGATTAGTATAAATGCATTTCAGGTAATACAGGCAAGATATAAAAGGCAATTTAAATGGTAAAAGCTGTCATATAGTAATCACCTTTGCAATTCAAAAAATATGTTGTTGTATAAGCCACCATACCTAGATGTGCCAAGACTGTCCTCTATAAGGAATAAAATACTTAAGGCTAAGAATAGACTAGAGAAAATACACAATTATTTCTAAACATGATTTAGTAATTTCAAAAAAGAGATAGAAAATTGTACAATATACTGTGACAATAAAAGCAAATGCATACATAGAAATTGAATAATAATATCACACTAGTACAGAATAAACTAGAATATAATAGTGATGATGATGGCAAAATCAAAATGGGTAAAGTTGCAGCTCAGCTTTCTGCCAGCTCAATTTCCAAATTGTCTCTTTTTCTAATTGCCTCATTTTTGAGTTTTAGAAAACAGTCCTCATGCTATTCTTTTATACCATTGCTCATTACTCTAAATTCCCTTTGGCTTATTTAGAAAGATTATACTTTTCTTCATCTCTGTGGTACTATCATTTAGAGTTCCTATGCACTCAGAGGGAACATTATTCTATTATTTACTTTTCCAATGACTTTATATAAATTGAAAACTTTTTTTCATCTGAGTTCATGCTCAAGAATGTGACTTTTCTCCCTGCCTAAACATGAACTGGAAAAAAAAATGCCAATAGGGAAGCTAATGTGGCTGGATGGGAGCTCATGAGACCTCATCCCTAGACAAAGAAACTTCACGGGCAACAAAAGAATGCTGAGAGCTAGAACTGGGGTAATAATCATTCTTAGGAGGATCACACAGATTGGTTATCCCACGCCAGAATGGTCAGCCTTATATACAGACATAGACACACACACACACACATACATACACACACACACACACAGACAGACAAACAAACACACACACACAGACAAACACACAAACACACACACTCACATACATGTAACATTATTCTGACAGAAAAGATAAATTTATATATGTAGAAATACACACACATAACAATAAAAATTGAGATCATTACTTTATAAAAGTAAGTGTGGAGAGTATATGTAAAGGTTAGGGGGAAAAAAACAAAAACATGAAAATATAATTAGAATGTTTTTAAATTTCCAGATATTTTTATTCAAAGGTTCTCAAAAGAAATAATAGAGAAAAAGCTCACAATCTGATTAAGTGTACAGTTCAATAATCCCTTTTGCCATTTAATAAGTCCTAGGGAAGAAAACTACAGAGTCATCTTGAAGCAGTAAATAAATCACTGCTGGCAAGTATAGAACATGAGTAAAAAAACAAAAAAACAACATTAAGTCTTTTGATCATACACATCTCTCTATGTGAATCATTTTAAAAATCTATATAAAAAGTATTTCTCTATAAGTTAATTTTTTATAATTTAATAGTTGTCTACTATGAGATATTTAACTAATTTTTAAAAATACATACAGAGCCATGGTAATTTCTATTGTCTTCTATGACTGTGCACTTGTCTGCTCAGCTCGTATCTACCCCGCAGGCTTTTGCTTTCATGCTAGGACAGGTGGCTGGCCCTCCCTGCTTTCACTGACAAAGTCTTCCTTGTTGGTTACTTCTTTTGAGTGTTTTTTTTTTATTTCTTAATTTTTATTGCTTTTATACATGTCAGTGATATTTCATAGTTTCACACATTCTTGCTGTTTGGAGAAGTGTAGATTCTAGTAAAAATTACATAGTCAAAACAAAAATGTGTTTTGTTTTTTCTCTTTTCAGAAAACAAATGGAAATCTAATAATAAAAAAATGAAGTAAGATAAAAGAAAATTAAACAAAACAAAAAAGCACCCATCAAATTAGAAGAAAAACATAGTCCCAGAGACATATATATTCAGATCTGAAATGTCTTTCATTTTAATTTTAGTTCTTAATTTTCACAGAATTTAATATGAGACTGTGTACTCACATTATTTCAATGCCTCTCTTCACTATAACTCCTGTCATAGCAATGTCAACTCCCTTTCAAATTTATAACCTCACTTTTTAAAATTAGTGTCACAGACACACACACACACACACACACACACTACTTGCTGAGTCTCTTAAGGGTTGCTCATATATAAATGTGTTTAGGGCTGAAAACTGCAGCTTATCAAACCTATTTAGGAATCATGGAGGAAACTGATTCATTCTCTCTGAGTAGACCTTGGTGCTTCTAGCTCTGTATTGAACTTTTCATATCAGCAAGACCAATACATTCTTCTCCATGACTACCCAGTTAAAGTTTAATATAAGGCTTCTGAATCTGTTTCCAGTTCCAGGGAGCAACAGATATGTCTATGTGCTGCATACTATTCCTATTTTCTCACACCTTCTGGTATTGCTGCCTTAAGCAATTTAATATGCTGCTCTACTCATTCTTTGTGGCAGGGCCTAGTTTCTATTACCATAATTGATCTTGTTCACAATAAATTCTTTGTTTAGCTTTTTTTTCTTTTTAGTTTCTCTTTGTCATACTAATTTAGAGTATCAGAAAGAAATTTTGACTGTAGATCCATCCAAAACTTTGTGAACATTTTCACTGCTTAAACCATTTCTGGCCAATCAAGATGCTTAGTAATGTGTATATTTCCACACCTTCATGTGTCCCTCTGTTTTCCTGAAATATTTTGTACTTTATTGTAAGTCCATTGTAAGTCTATTAATTGTCTCAAGTGTTAACAATCATGTAATGAAGATGAGATATTAAAATATTTAACAAATATTCACATGTCGAGAAGCTTTAGTTCCAAAATGATGTTTCTCAATATTAAATTAAAAGATTGTGTGCTTCAGTAAATTTTTCAAAAATCACACAATGATTTTTTTTTGTTTTCATCCAAAATAACAGTTGGAAAGAATGTCAGTTCCAACCTTCTCTCTAGAAGACTTCAAAGCAGATTGTTACTTTCTCAGCTGCCAGACAGCAGAAGGAAAAGCTGTACTATAGGCATTGCCACAAATGCCTTTACTGAGATTGGCATATTTTTAAAATTAATTTTAAAATGTGTGTGTGCTTTTGTGTTTTATATGTGATGCATTCTAATGTGTATGAGGTGAAAGCACGAATACTATAGTACAAGTGTGGTGGCCAGAAGGCAACATTATATTCATTTTCAAAGTGCATAAATACTTAGCTATTATACTTTGAATCTGTTGGAAGCATTTATAATTGTTTTGTGTATATATATATTTCAAATTTAATACCTTGAAATATAATTAACAAATATACATGTATATATATATCTAATAAAATGAAAATAAATTAAATGTATTACTAAGTCTACTTTATCAAGCTCATTTAATTGCACCAACAAAGACGGATACTTTCACTGGTGACAGAGATCTGCTCTTTAAAAGTGTCTTATTTTCTAGATTTAATCTTACATTACATGCAAATAAGAGTTAAAAGGATGTATGAAGTGTTTATCAATGAGGATTATTTGAATGATTTGCTAAGCTGAAAACCATCAAGACAATATTTGACACTCAAAAATTTCTTAAAGTTATTCTAAAACAATTCTAGAGAAAAAAATATGCTATACTTTAAAACACATTTCTTAAGTAAAGAATATTTCCATTAGTTTTATCAGATATTTCTATTACTTTATGTGTTTTATGGAACCAGAGACCACTTGGTAGCTTAATGCTGAAAAGTTCATTTTGTTTTTCTTCCATTTTGACACAAGTCATACTGAAGTACTTCTAGACATAAGAGTATATTTCAATGAAAAAAAAATGTGTCGTGTCAGTCCTCTTTGTTCATAATAATAAGAAAAAAAGAAAAGTTTCTATTTGCAGTACATAGTGATTAACATTATCACATAAATTTTTAAGCTGCAGAAAGCAAGAGATAAATATACTTAGTTTTAAATGTCATCTATATACCATAATCACTCATAATAGAACTCAGGTGCCACTGCAGAAGAGGTAGCAGAAGAACCAGAGTAATTGTAATACAATAGGGAAACAGTTCTAAAAGCACAGTAAGCTGTTGAATATATCTACTTACAGTGGTTCTAATAACACATGGAAAACCTGAGAAATTCTAACCCAGAGCAAATATCAGCATGGAGGCAGAAGCTGAGTGTATGTTTCACCCATAGCCAAGTGGCTATTGAAAATTAGTACCTTCTGGAAAAGAGTTCATTTTTTCCAAATGTATAATTCCAGAAATTAAAAATATTCTTATAAAGTCCAAAAATATAATATTTTCACATTAAAAAATTGGTCTTGATTTGTTTAAATAAGAAAAACAAAAGGACAGAAATTATGTGTGGAAGGGTATGGAATGGATCTGAGAGAAATTGGAGAAAGGAGAATTAATATTATCAAAATCTATCATATGACATTCTCAAAAAATTAAACCAATGAACAAAGTAGAAAGGACAAAGGAAGGAAGGAAGGAAGGAAGGAAGAAAGAAAGGAAGGAAGGGTTTTTAAATTAAACATTTTGTCAGCATTTCTTGTTTGTATTCCTACTGGAAGACAGTCTAGAGTCAGAAACTCTAGAGTGTTCATTTCTCTGAGGTTTAAAGATATTGAACTTTTGTTCATGTGTGTTTGCCAGTGAACTTATTTTACATGATTTTATAAAAGTGACTTCATGAAGTGTGGAAAGAGTAGCAAAACAGACAAATTGGATAGTGTTGTTCTTTTCATGTCTGTTAAAAATTGTGTTGGAATTTTGATGGAAATACATTGAATCTATAGATTGCTTTTAGTCATTTTTACTATGTCGATCCTACCTATTCAGAAACTTGGAAGATCTTTCCATTTTCTGATATCCTCTTCAATTTCATTCTTCAGTGATTTAATGGTTTTATCAAATAGAGCTGTTACTTCTTTGGTTATAGTTACTGCGAAGTATTTAATGCTATTTGTAGCTATTATAAAGGGTGATGTTTCCCTTATTTCTTTTTCAGCCCTTTTATCTTTAGTTTATAGGAGGGTTACTGATTTCTTTGAGTTAATCTTTTTTTTTAAGATTTTATTATTTATCTTATTTATATGTGTAGTTATCTCATATATATCAAGTCCAGCAGAGGGTATTTGGTCCCTTGTAGGTAGAGTTGTCAGCCACTTGATGTGGGTCTTTGTAACCAAGCTCTCATCCTTTGCAATATAAGTATGCCCTCTTAACTGACAAGTGATCTTTTAGACCCTGTGAATGAATGTGTGTTAATCTGGTATCCTGCTACATTGCTGAAGGTGAATATTAGCTGTAGAAGTTGCCTGGTAGAATTTTCTGGGTCACTTATGGATACAATCATATCATCTGCAAATAGAAATAGTTTCACTTCTTTTCTTCCAATTTGTATCCCCTTAATCTTGTTTTTTTCTTTTATTGCTTTAGCTAAAACTTTGAGAAACATATTGAATAGATAATGGGAGAGGGGACATCCTTGTCTAGTTCCTGATTTTTGTGGGTTTTCCTTTGAGTGTTTCTCCATTTACTTTGATGTTGGCTGTTGGCTTCCTGTAAATTGTCTATATTATATTTAGATATTGTCCCTATATTCCTGATCTCTCCAGATCTTTTATCATAAAGGAGTGTTGGATTTTGTCAAAGCTTCTTTCAGCATCTAAGAATATAATCATGTGGTTTTTCTCCTTAAATTTGTTTATATGATGTATGACATTTACAGTTTTCCCTATGTTGAACAATATCTTCATTTCTGGGATGAAGCATACTTGATCATGGCTGATGATCTTTTATAAATGTTATTGTATACAGTTTTCCAGGACTATGTTGAGACTATTTGCATCAATATTCATGAGGGAAATTGGTCTGTAATTCTTTTTCTTTGTTGCATCTTTGAGTGGCTTGGGCATTATGGTTATAGTGGCCCCATAAAAAGATTTTGTCATTATTTCTTCAGTTTCTATTCTATGAAACAGTTTGAAGAGTATTGCTATTAATTCTTCTCTGAATGTCTGATAGAATGTAGCACTTAAACCATTGGCACCTGGGTTTTTTTTACTTATGAGGCATTAAATTAGAGCTTCAATTTCCTTTGGAGTTATAGGTCTGTTTACATATTTAATCTGATCTTGATTTAATTTTGATAAATTTTACCTGTACAGAAAGCTGTCCATTTCTTCTAGGTTTTCCATTTTTGTGGAGTATAGATTTTCAAACTGTGACCTGATAATTCTCTGGATTTCTTGGGGGTCTGTTGTTATGTCGCCCTTTTCATTTCTCATTTTATTGATTTGGATACTCTCACTCTGACTTTTGGTTAGTTTGGATATGGGTTTATCTATCTTGCTAACTTTCTCAAAGAACCAATGTTTTGATTCCTTCATTCTTTGTATTGTTCTTTTTTTTTAATTATATTGATTTCAGTTCTCAAGTGATTATTTTTCTGACATCTCCTCCTTCTAGGTGAGTTTGCTTCTAATTGTTCTAAGGTTTTCAGCTGTGTTGTAAGTTCTCTAGTTTGGGATTTCCCTAGATTTTCCATATAGGCATCTAGTGCTATGAAATTTCATCTTAAGAGTGCTTTCATTATGTCCCATAAGTTTGGGTACATTGTGGATTCATTGTCTTTCAACTCTAGGAAGACTTTGATATTTTTTTTTCCTTGAGTCAGAGGTGGTTCAATTGAGTGACATTTAGTTTCCATGAGTTGGTAGGTTTTCTGTGATTTTTGATGTTGTTGAAGACTAACTTTAGGCCCTGGTGGTCTGATATGATACAAGGGATTATTTTCATTTTTTGTATCCATTGATATTAGCCTTATGACCAACTATGTGGTCAGTTTTAGAGAACATTCCATGTGGTGCTGAGAAATATGTATATTCCTTTGTATTTGCTTGAATCTTCTGTAAATATCTATTAAATCCATTTGCATCATAACCTCTGTTAGACCCCTTATTTCTCTGTTGAGTGTCTGTGTGGTTGACCTATCCAAGGGTAAAAATGAGGTATTGAAGTCTCCCATGATTTGAGTGTAAGAATTGTTGTGGAGTTTGAGTTTTAGTAGTTTCTTTTACACAGCTAGGTGCCCTTATATTAGGGCAAAAATATTCAGAATTGAAATCTCATCTTAATCAATTTTCATTCAATGAATAATTAATGTCCATCCTGGCATCTTTTAATTGATTTTAGCTTGAAGTCTACTGTGTTAGATATTAGGATGGCAACATCAGCTTGTTTCTTGGGGCCATTTGATTTGAAAAAGTTTTTCCTAGCCCTTTACTCTGAACTTGAGTCTGTTTGGGAAATTTAGGAGTGATTCTTGTATAAAGCAGGAAGATGATTTTTGTTTTTGGAATCCATTGTGTTTGGGTGTGTCTTTTTATGGGTGAGTTGCATCCCCTGATATTAAGGGATATTAGTGGACACTAATTTTCATTTCCTTTTATTTATGGTGGTAACTTGTTTGTATTTCCTTTCTTTGGGCTTTTCTTCTGTGGGATTATTGATTGTTCATGGTTTTATGGGAATCTGGGATCCTTGGGTTGGAGTTTTCCCTCTAATGCTTTCTGAAGGACAGGATTTGTGGATAGGTATTGTTTATGTTTGATTTTGTTGTGAAATATGTTGCTTATTCATTCTATGGTGATTGATAGTTTTGCTCGTTATAGTAGTTTGCGTTGGCCCCAATGCTCTTTTAGTGTCTGTTTAACTTCTTACCAGGACCTTCTTGCTTTCTTTGGTTCCACTGAATAGTCAGGAGTTACTCTGATGGGTCTGCCTATATAGGTAATTTGGCCTTTTTTTTTTTTTTTTTTTTCAGTTCTTAAATTTTTTCTTTGTTCTCTATGTTTTGTGTCTTGATTATTATGTGGCAGGCAGACTTTGGAGGCACCTAATTTGTTTGGACAGAGTTTGGAATCCATCTGTCTGCGATGATGCAGCTTGCCCTGGAGGAGAGGACAGTACAAAGGAGGGCGCTTCTGCTAGGTGTCCTTCACGTTTTAGACTAGGGCCAATCAGCTAGCTAGGAGTCTGAGATCAGGTCTCTGGCTGTGAACCCGTTCCCCAAACAGCCATTCTTTGTGAGGCAGCCCAGGAACTGAGGCTCCCTCACCTCTGAATTTACTCTGCACATGATTCGGGGTTCAGAGTCCACCTGTCTTGTTCTTGCTTCCCAGCTCAGCCATGTTCTCTGCTCAGCTCCCAGCTGATGTGTCCACAGCACACAGCACAAACCTCAACTTAATCACTTCTAATTTGTAGCACGATAATGTTTTACTAAAACATCCCAAGGAAACAAGGAAAAATCCAAAAACCAAAAAAAAAAAAAAAATTTAAATCACTTAGTATTTGTTTGAGATTTCTTTATATTTGAAATTTCAAACCTTCCTTCATTTCTATTGTTGGCCTACATCTATTACATAGCTATAGCTTATTTTGCCTAATTATTACTTGAAAGTCAGTTGTCTTATATTCTGTTTTTCTAATTATGAAAATTTCTGAATAATTTAGTGTATATTTATTATTTAAACATAAATTTCTAATTTTTACCTATAAATATTTATTAGGCAGTGTGATATAGTTTAGTCAATGGTTAAATATTATTTAACATTAAAGAGATGAATGTATAAACTGATTCTTAATTTTAGAAATATTTCTAAGATAACAGAGATATTAAAATTATAGTCATTCTGGTGATATATTTTAAGATGATGATGATTTATGTTATTTTTGGTTTTCGAGACAAGTCTCCTATAAAATAGGGTGGAATTGAACTAGCTATGTATCAGAGAGCACCTGAACATTTGATTTTCTTGCCTCTACCTACACAGTACATAATTACAGTTTAATGTCGTCACCTTCTGACTCTGGTTGGGTCTAAATATCACCCATAGCATCTAGACTACTGAAAGGTAAAATAATTTTATAATAAACTCTGATTTAATTAATCCCAGAATTTCTATGCTCTATACCATCTCTAATTGAGATCCACGTGTTCTATTGTCTACATTTATTATTCCAAATCTTTAACTTTGCCTCTGTATTTTGGAAAAGTTTATTTAAAGTTATTCCAGTTAATGTTGAATAAATTTGCTTCCTTGATAATTTACATATATTTTATAAAGAAGATTATATTCTCCATTTTTACTGTCAAGGTTTAAAATTGCTTTCACTTTTGGCAACTCTACATTTGCTCTGACTGTTTTATTTATTGTTTCACAATCTTCAATACGAAATTTGTGGCATTTTTAAATATGGTCTATAATAAAGATAAACATCTAAAATGCCCAAATGCTTCATTGTGTGTTTTCAAAAACAAAGTTTTATTATCTTCTCCTCACTTTATACATCTTTTCCTGGAATGTGTGATTTAATATTTTTATTCAATTTTGAAAAAAAAATCAGTGCAAGCGTATTATCTGCTGGAAAAGGTATAGAATTTTATATAAAATACTGTAACTATCCAATTGGTTTTTGTTAGCATCAACTTCTTCAACACTATAGATAAAGGATCTGACTGATGTAAATTTTGAAAGCTACTCAATTATTCAGCCATCAAAGCAAACTAGCTAACATCTAGGGCCATGAGATTTACTTTGTAGTCATTTTATGCATTTTATGTCTTGGTAAGAAGCAGTGCTAAAAGCCATTTTTTTTTTCAGTCAACCAATTCTACTTCTCCCCAATTACTACAACTACTGTCTTCTGCCTCCATCATTTTAATAACCCATGCTTTGAAGAAGCCATCCCTCATCAAGAAGCAGTCTTTAATGGTATGGCTTTGCCTCTGGTAGGGATATAAAAAGCCCTATCCTTAAAACTGCCATAGAAAAAACTAAGTGACATGTGCAAAAAATATCATTGAAGATTCTTTAATCTCTGGATTTATGTTTCAGGATGTTATAATTTTTAATCTTTCACAGAACTTTTAATAGTCAAAATAGAATGTTTGCTCTATTCCTAGATTGTCAATTCTGAACTTTAGCCAATTGAACTTCTAGTATTGACATTAATCTTAACATTTGTATGTCATAACATTATTGTTCTAATGACAATAAAGGAAAGTTGTAGGGAATGAAGGAATCCTTGAGAAAATCTGCAAGGAATGGATGAAGTCCTTAAAATGTTTATTGATGACAGGATTATAGACATGTTTGGACTCTTGTTAAGGACCCCACTACCTCAGACCTTTGGAAATTGTAAAACAGTGCCTAGATCAGGCTCTGATACATTTTACAGCTTCCCACATACCTTTTTTCAGATGTTTAAAGTGTGTCCATAAAATGTAGACTATAGCTTCTTCTCCCTGTGTGTTTAAAGTGGCCTCCTAAATTTATGTTATTAAATAAATACAATGAGTTTCTGGGCTGTTGTGGATTCATCTTCCTCACAAAACACAGCCTATTTCTCTTTATTTTTGCATATGCATTTGTCTTTTGTTTTTCTTTTCCCTGTTACTCCAGATATTTGAGTCCTTAGGCTATGTAGTTTGAGGCAGTATGCCATGATCTAGTTAGCAATATTAATATAAATATCATACTTTACTTTGAAATTTTAATATATTTCAAAAAACTGGAAACAAATCGAACATGTTCAATAATTACAACACCACTTCCTGTGCCAATTTAACATGTTATGTTTACTTTTTTGTTAACATTATTATGTGAGATATGAGGGAAGAGACTGTAAAGGAGAAAGAAAAGGCAAACAGCAATCCATTCTTAATTTTTCTAATTCATTATATTAAAAATATTAATGCAATTTTGAAAATATACTAAATACAAGATAAGATAATTTTTTATTTTCATAGAAAATTATTAAAATATATTTTATGGACACCAAGTTATTTTAAATTTTAACTATAATTTAAACTACAACTCCTATAATATTGTTACATGATATTCAGTGTTTTTAAAAATTGTAAATCTTTGTTAAAATGTAAAAGAATACAAACAAACTTTGGAGCAGGCAGAGATAAACTCTGCCTGTCATGGTCGCCCAAGCTGCTACTAAGAGAATTTGCACAGTTACCCAGCTCCAACTGAGCGATCAGATAAGGACTAGGGACCCTGAAGGACAGACTCAGACCCCGCCCAGAGGTGAGGAGGGGTCACCAGGCCCCAGTGCCTGTATCCCTGCCAGATAGAAGAGACTTGAGCTCCCATCAGTTGCGGTTCCAGGAACGGCTGCTGTCTGCAGAGCATATCCCAGCTCACTCCGGAGCAGGCAGAGATAAATTGTGCCTGTCACAGTCCTCCCAGCTGCTGCTGAGGGAGTTTGCACAGCTGCCACCCCGCCTCCAATTGGTCAAACAGAGAAAGACTGAAGACATGAAATTCAGCCCCCTGCACAGGGCAGAAGTAGTGATTGAGCAGACCATTTACTCAGAAGTCACAGGAGGCACACAAGCCCAAGTGCCACAACTGACCAGTAGCTGCCTAATAGTGAACCATTAAAGCCATGGGCAGACTTTATATTTACTTATATTTCTTTTTTTTTTTTTTTTTTTTCAAGCTGCAAACCAAACCAGTGAACTACTTGGGATCTGAAGCACCTTGGAACTTGGAACCAATTCCCTCCAGAGAAACACCTGATCCAGTCTTGATGTTGGGGTGAGGAAAGCTGATCTGCCTTGGAGTGGATGCTAAACTAAGCCACCTTGGGACCTTGGGACCTCCTGACCTTGCTGGGGAGAAGATAAGGAGATGGGGAGAAGAGAGAGTGACTGGAAGTGGCTGGAGGGGGAAGGAAGTCTGAACAAGGGGAAGCATGGATAAAGGATGAGACTTCATTGAAAAAGAAAAAGAAAACTGCATGGTACTGGCAAGTCTAAAAAGTAAAACTGTTATGACCATTTATAAAGTTGTATCCATTTTAAAACTTTGTATAAATAAAATATTTCCTCTTTCAATGTCCTAGGTTTTTCATGCGCACTGACATGAAGTGAGAGAACCATTGAGAAAAACTTTGATTCAATGTGGTTCTTTTTTCAGCCCTTTTACTTGATAGAACATGATTTTCTTCTGCTCTGTTTCTTTCTGGCCCTAAGATATTCTGAGGAAGATCTAGTCCAGGGCAACTGAGGTTAAAAAAAAAAAAAATGTATGCAAGAGCTCATTTTACGGAAATCTTCAATAAGTAACTCCTACATAAAATTCTTTCCACTTTTATTTCTTTGTTTTATATTTTTAGGTGCATTTAGTATGAAAAATATTGAGGAATTTGTCTATTACTTTTAATCTAAAATTTAAAATCTGGGGGTGCTGTCTGTAGAGTGAGGCCCAGCGCACTCTGTAGCAGGTGCAGATAAAGTCTGGCTGTCACCATACACACAGCTGCTGCTGAGGGAATTTGCATGGCTATCCACCTCCACCTCCAACTGAGTGAACAGATAACTACTGGGGTCCCTGAAGAACAGACTCAGACCCCGCCCAGAGGTGAGGAGGGGTCACCAGGCCAAAGCAACTATATCCCAGCCAGGGAGGGAGACTTGAGCTCCCATCAGTTTCAGTTCCGCTTCTGGGACCTGGTGCTGTCTGCAGAGTGAGGCCCAGCCCACTCTGTAGCAGGCACAGATAAAGTCTGCCTGTCACATTCCCCCAGCTGCTGCTGAGGGAATTTGCACCACTACCCACCTCCACCTCCATTTAAGTGAACAGGTAACCACTGGAGTCCCTGAAGGATAGACTCAGACCCCGCCCAGAAAGGTTATAGGAAGTGCACAAGCCCGAGTGCCACAACTGAACAGGAGCCATCTAATCGTGAACCACTTTGCCATGGGCAAACGTCAGTGCAAAAACTTACATAATAATTCAAAGAACAATAAGGTAACTCCAAAAGAAAGTGGTGATCTTACAAATACAAGACCTGAACTGAGCAATGAAGAGGAAACAGAAGGAAGCAACACCAAAAATTCCTTTTTGATGATCATTGAAGCTCTCAAAGAAGATATGAAAAATAGCCTTAAAGAAATAGAAGAAAATACAAACACAAAAATGGAAGAGATGAATAAATCTATGAAAGAAACATGCCAGGAACTAAAAGCTGAAATAGAAGCAATAAAAAAGGCACAAAATGAGGCAAAGATGGAAATATAAAATCTGAAGAAAAAAGCTGGACCCACAGATATGAGCATAACAAACAGAGTTTAAGAGATGGAAGACAGAATCTCTGAAGTGGAAGACTCAGTAGCTCAAATAGATACATCAGTCAAAGAAAATAGTAAAACTAAAAAAGCCATAACTCAAAACCTTCAGGAAATCTGGGACACCATGAAAAGACCTAATTTGAGAATAATAAAATAGAAGAAGGAGAAGAATACCAGCTGAAAGGCACAGATAATGTTTTCAATAAAAT
Source organism: Sigmodon hispidus (assembly GCA_004025045.1). NCBI lineage: Eukaryota > Metazoa > Chordata > Mammalia > Rodentia > Cricetidae > Sigmodon > Sigmodon hispidus. The sequence continues at coordinate 32,024 of PVIH01017126.1, forward strand.
CATAGAAGAAAACTTCCCTAACCTGAAGAAGGAAATGCCTATAAAGATACAAGAAGCTTACAGAACACCAAATAGATATGACCCCCAAAAAAGTCAGAGTGCCACATTATAATCAAGCCACAAAACATACAGAACAAAGAAAAAATTTTAAGAGCTGTAAAAGAAAAGGGCCAACTCACTTAGAAAGGCAGGCCCATCAGAATAACGCCTGACTATTCAATAGAAATGATCAAAGCTAGAAGGGCTTGGTCAGAAGTTATACAGACGCAAAAAGAGCATGTCTGCCACACTAGAATACTATAACCTGCAAAATTATCAATCACCATAGATGGAGTAAACAAGGTATTTCAGAACAAAGTCAGACTGAAAGAATGTCTATCTACCAATCTAGCACTACAGAGAGTGTTAGAGGGAATACTCCAACCTAAGGACCCAAGATACACCCACAAAATCACAAACAATTAAAAATTCCACAGAAGAATCCTCCAGAGAAAGGAAATACAAAGAAGTTACCACCAAAAACGGCAGGAAATATGAATCAATGGTCACTAATTTCCCTTAATATCAATGGTCTCAACTCTCCTATAAAACGTCACACACTAACAAGATGGATACAACAAAAGGAGCCATCCTTCTGTTGCCTAAAAGAAACACACCTCAACTGCAAAGACAGATACATGTTTAGAATAAAGGGTTGGGAAAAGATTTTCCAGTCAAATGGTCCTAAGAAACAAGCAGGGGTTGCAATCCTAATATCTAACCAAGTAAACTTTAAGCTAAAAGCAATTAAAAGGGACCAAGATGGTCACTACTTATTCATCACAGGAAAAATTGGGCAAGAGGAGATTTCAATCTTGAATATTTATGCCCCTGGTATAAGGGCACCTACGTATGTAAAAGAAACACTGCTAAAGCTTGAATCCCACATCAATTCTGACACCCTAATAGTGGGTTAGGGTAAGGGTTAGGGTTAGGAGACTTCAATATCCCACTTTCAACCCTGGATAGATCAACCAGACAGAGTCTCAACAGAGAAATAAGGAGTCTAAAAGAGGTTATGATGCAAATGGATTTCATAGATATCTACAGAAGCTTCCACCCAAACGCAAAGGAATATACATATTTCTCAGCTCCTCATGGAACTTTCTCCAAAATTGACCACATAGTTGGTCATAAAGCAAATATCAACAGATATAAAACAATGGAAATAATCCCTTGTAACATATCGGACCACCAGGGCATAAAGTTAGAGTTCAACAACATCAAAACCCAAAGGAAGCCAGGGAAACTAAACATCACTCAGGTGAACCATCTCTGGGTCAAGGAAGAAATTAAGAAAGAAATCAAAAATTCCTAGATTTAATGAAAATGAATCCACAACGTACCCAAACTTGTGGGAAACAATGAAAGCAGACTTAAGAGGAAAATTCATAGCACTAGATGACTTTATGAAAAACTTAGAGAAATCCCACACTAGAGACCTAACAGCTCAGCTGAAAGCCTTGGAACAATGGGAAGCGTACTCACCTAGTAGGAATAGACAGCAGGAAATAATCAAACATAGAGCTGAAATCAATACAATTGAAACAAAAAGAACACTACAAAGAATCAACTATTCTAAGAGTTGGTTCTTTGAGAAAGTCAACAAGATAGATAAGCCCTTAGCCAAATGAATCAAAAAACAGACAGAGAGTGTTCAAATCAACAAAATCAACAACAAAAAGGGGGACATAACAACAGAACCCCAGGAAATACAGTGAATTATCAGATCATATTTTGAAAATCTGTATTCCACCAAAATGGAAAACCTAGAAGAAATGGACAGCTTTCTGGACAGGACAGGTACCACTTACCAAAATTAAATGAAGATCAGATTATTTACCTAAACAGGACTATAACCCTTAAGGAAATTGAAGCTGTCATTAAAAATCTCCCCAAAAATAAAAGCCCTGGTCCAGATGGTTTCAGTGCCAAATTCTACCAGACATTCAAAGAAGAATTATTATTGCTACTCCTCAAAATATTTCACACAGTAGAAACTGAAGGAATATTGACAAATTACTTTTATGAGGCCACAATTACCCTAATACCTAAGCCACTCAAAGTCACAACAAAGAAGGAGAATTTCAGACCATTATCCCTCATGAATATTGATGCAAAAACAAAATTTTAGAAAACCGTATACAACAATGTATATAAGATATCTGCCACCATGACCAAGTAGGCTTCAACCCAGAAATGCAGGGCCAGTTTAACATATGAAAAACTGTAAATTTTATCCATCATATAAACAAACTAAAGAAACAAAACCACATAATCATATCTTTAGATGCTGAAAAAGGCTTTGGTGAAATCCAACACTCCTTTATGATTAAAGCCCTGGAGAGATCAGGAATAAAGGGAGAATACCTAAATATAATTAAGGCGATTTACAAGAAGCCGACAGCCAGTATCAAAGTTAATGGAAAAAAAACTCAAAGCAATCCCACTAAAATCAGGAACTAGACAAGGATGTCCTCTCTCCCCTTATCTATTCAATATAGTACTTGAAGTTTTAGCTAAAGCAATAAGGGAATGAAAAGATATTAAGGGGATTCAAATTGGAAAAGAAGAAGTGAAACAATCTCTATTTGCAGATGATATGATTGTATACATAAGGGACCCACAAAATTCATCCAAGGAAGTGCTACAGCTGATAAACATCTTCAGCAATGTAGCAGGATACAAGATTAACTCAAAGAAATCAGTAGCCCTTCTATACACTAAAATTAGAGGAGCTGAAAAAGAAATAAGGGAAACATTATCCTTTATAATACCTGCAAATAGTATTAAATACCTTGCAGTAACTATAACCAAAGAAGTAACAGACATATTTGACAAACATTTTACATCATTGAAGAAAGAAATTGAATAGGATATCAGAAAATGGAAAGCTCTCCCATGTTCCTGGATAGGTAGGATCAACATAGTAAAATTGGCAATTCTCCCAAAGGCAATTTACAGATTCAAGGCACTGCCCATCAAAATCCCAAAACAATAATTTTTGGACCTTGAAAGAACAATACTCAATTTCATTTGGAATAACAGGAAAGCCAGGATTGCCAAAACAATTTTACTCAACAAAAGAACCTCTGGAGGTATCACCATCCCTGACCTCAAGCTATACTATAGAGCTACAGTAATAAAAACAGCCTGGTACTGGCATAAAAACAGACTTGTGGATCAATGGAATAGAATTGAGGATTCAGACATTAACCCCAAAACCTATGAACACCTGATCTTTGACAAAGAGGCCCAAAACATTCAATGGAAAAAAGATAGTATATTTAAGAAATGGTGTTGGTGTAGCTGGATGGATGTGTGTAGAAAAATGCAAATAGATCAGATCTGTCACCCTGCACAAAACTCAAATCCCAGTGGATCAAAGACCTCAACATAAACCCAGTCACTTTGAACTTGATAGAAAAGAAAGTGGGAAATACACTTCTACCAATTGGTACAGGTGACCACTTCCTAAATATAACACCAGTGACAAACACTAAGACCAACGATCAATAAGTGGGATCTCCTGAAGCTAAGAAGATTCTGTAAAGCCAAGGACACAATAAATAGGACAAAACGACAGCCTACAGAATGGAAAAGATTTTCTCCAACCCTACAAATGATAGAGGACTGAACTCTAAGATATATAAAGAGCTCAAGAATCTAGAGCCCAAAACCTTGAATAACACAATCAAAAAATGGTGCTCAGATCTCAAAAGGGAATTCTCAGCAGAGGAACTACGAATGGCTGAAAGGCACCTGAAAAAGTGCTCATCATCTTTAGCCATCACAGAAATACAAATCAAAACAACTTTGAGATACCACCTAACACTTGTTAGATTGGCTAAGATAAAAGGTACAGATGACAGCCCACGTTGGAAAGGATGTGGAGCAAGGGGAACACTACTCATTGTTGGTGGGAGTGTAAGCTTGTTCAGCCACTTTGGAATGCAATATGGCGTTTTCTCAGAAAATTGAGAATCTATCACCCCAAGGACTCAGCAATACCACTTCTGGGTGTGTACCCTAAAGATGCACAATCACACTCCAAATGTATTAGCTCAACTATGTTCATAACAGCATTATTTGTAATAGTAAGAACCTGGAAACAATCTAGATGTCCCTCAACTGAAGAATGGTTTAACAAACTGTGGTACATCTACACAATGGAATACTACTCAGCAGTAAGAAAAAATGATATCCTAAAATTTGTAGGCAAATGGATGTATTTGGAGAATATCCTCCTGAGCTAGGTATCACAAACTCAGAAAGATAAGCAGGGGATGTACACACTCACTAGTGGTCTCTAAACAAACAAACAAGGAAAAAGCCAAGCATGCCCAAGCGGCAAACAACAACAACTAAACAGCTTGGGATCAGAAACATCCTGGACTGACCCTTCCGATCCCACTCCAACTATAGGAACAACTGACTCACTCTTGAGGGAGGGGGGACAAAACTGGATTTGCCAGGAGTGGAGACTGAACTAAGCATTATTGGATCATTGGGACCTTGGGACTTTCTGCAGCCTGCCCAGGGAGGGGATGGGGAGTTGTGGAGAAGAAAAAAATGACCTGATGTGGTGGGAGGAGGAAGGGACCTTTAATGGGGATATACAGGGATAGAAAAAAAAATCCAGAGGGAAAGCTGAACTGAAAATAATTTTATGTGTAGAATATATTTGCATTATCACCCTTGATAAGTCGTGCTTATGATTTTTATTTTCTTTATGGTTATTGTTAACTTATCAGCATTTTAAATTCAATTTACTGTTTTTCTTGATAAATACAAAATAAAAAAATAATACAAACAAATAGCCCAACAATATTAGAAATTACATAACAGCATATTCTAAAATTTTTGTGTAACTTTAAATACAGGATATCATTTGTGAAAAAATACAAAAAAATGAGAAAAATAAATAGAAAAATAATTCAAAGATGACTACAGAATTTTTCCAATATTTTATTAAGCTACACATCTTTAAAATAAACTCAAAAATTGTTTCTGAATTTGTATTGGAGAGTTTGTAATGAAGAACATAGTGATAAATGCTTGAAGTGTTGCACAAATACTTAGGCTTTTGTTTTCTGTGAATTATGTTTCAAAGCAAGAGGTAAGGAAACACTTTCTCTTACTAAGTCCAAGATAAATGTCAGTAAATGTGTTTTGTAAAAGAAATTAAAGTACACTCTTCAAAAACAAAGCCTTTGTGTAGAAATAAAATAAAACTTTATTTTAATTTAGCCCCTCATGGTTTCATGAAGCTGTTGTAATACATGTATTATGTAGTTAGTTTTATAAAAGTAACTCATATACAGTTTTCTATATTATATAATAATTCATAATAAATTAATGAAAATATCAGTTCTTTGTTTTATATTGTTAGTCATTATTCTGAAGCTACCACTATTTAAAGAAGAATGTTTTACCTAGAAGAGCTTTGTTGTGTATATCTGAAAACATTTTTATTATAATTTGAGTTTCCTGAGTGAATACTGGACACTTAGCATTAGTAAGAAAAACACTAAAAGACAATAATTTTGAAGAGTATTTTTATTTATAGTTTTTATTATAAAGTACAGGAAATAAATTTAAATATCTGAAAAAGTGATATCAAATAATTAATGGGCATGATATACTAAACTGTTGAAATTCATGATTGAAATTACACTGTAATGTTCAGTTAATGAAACTCCAGGTGATACATTTTTCATATTTTTTTGCCTCACCTTAAGCAATTCTTATGTGTATACTGTATTGGATTTCCTTGATATGTATATAAATTCTTATGGACTTTAAGTAAAGCAAAATTTATCTTTAACTAGAATTACTTTAAGCAGGATATAATTTCACTTTGACAGATTTTTTTTTATATAAAATGAAGTCTCTATTTTATCTATGTACCCCCTTGTTCAAACTGCCCTCCTCCTCCCAAGACCTCCAGGTCAGTCTCTCTTCTCTCCATCCCCTCATCTCCTCCCCAGAAAGGGCAGGAGGTCCCAAAGTGGCTTAGTTCAGTATTCACTTCAGGTAAGTCCACTTTCCTCACCCCATCATCAAGACTGGGTCAGGTGTTCCTCAGGAGGAAATGGGCTGCAAGGTGCCAGTCCAAGGCACTTCAGATCTCAAGCTGAGCAGTAGCTGTGGTTTGCAGCTTGGATGTTCTTTGGTTTTTGTTTATAATACACTAATGAGTGAGTACATCCCCTGCTTGTCTTTCTGGGTTTGTGATACCTTGTGCAGGAGGATATTCCAATTCCATTCATTTGCCTGCAACTATTAGGATACTTTTTTTTTAACTGCTAAGTAGTACTCCACTGTGTAGAGGTACCACTTTGACAGATTTTGATTCATTGGAAATTTGTGCTGGAAAACTTCTAATGTAATTATTAAATATGTGAAAATATTGATATATTTCATTATTTAAAGTGAAAAGAAAGATGTATAACATATTCTATTAAAACACATAAAATAAAAATCATATAAACTGTAAAAATATAAACAAAGAAGAAATAAGAATAGAAACAAAAGTTGAAAGCATGATTGACACTAAATTAGTTACACAACTGACACTTATGACACTGGACTGGAAATGATTTAAATACAGTTACTGACAATATACTTGAAAACAAACCACTTAAAATAATATACTAATTATTCCATTAGATATTTAGCTATATCTAATGGAATATAGATTATATATATCTCTCTTTATATAATTTATATATAGATTATATATAAATATAGATATTTCCATATCTATAAAGTCACTTATAGCTTAAAATTAATGGCTTGAGAAATAGTTACTTCTCCACAAAGAAAATCAGGTGTAGGAAAGTGTAAATAGATGCATTAATTTTAGACAGAATATATTTTAAACCAAAGAATTTTTTCCTAAACAAAGGTCAACAGTAAATTTGAACAAGAGTGTTAGTATTCCACATAAACTCAATGATAAGCATTAGACAAATATACTATTGAAATATATAAAGCAAAAATAGCTAAATAAATAAGGAAATCCTAGACAAATCTGGAAATGCATTAGGACATTCATCAATTATTTTCAGATGCAGTGAAATGAAAGTTTGACCTTAATTCAAATCAACATCTAGATTTAATTCACTCATATAGACTTGGTCAAATATATATTCAATACAAGATTACATATAATTATGATAAAAAACAAATTTTGAACTATATCTCTAATTTAACAAATAAAGCATTACATAAACTAAGGTGAGACTAGGACTTGATTGAAAATTATTTGTCTCTTTTTCATTCATAAAGCCCCATGGTCAAGTCTCATTATCCACTCAGCACCCCTAAAAATTATAAAAATAAATATTAAAAATAAAGTTATATAAATCAATCAATATGCTCTGTCATTACAATAAAATTTTATTTAAAATACCATGAAGATAATTAAAAATAAACAGATTAAGCAATATGTTTGAAAATAGCATGAGTTAAAGAGAAATATCAAATGAAAATTAAAACATAGAATGTGAAGATGAGTGTACATACTTTATAAAATCTGTGAAGTAAAGAAAGGAACAGTTTGAGGAAAATATTAAATAAAATATTGAATTTTCATATATAATCAATCCAAAATAGCTTAAGCTTTCACATGGGAAACCATGATAATGATAAAAATAAATATCAGTAGTTTGAAATATTTCAAACAAATCATTGACTGATATGTTTTTTTTGTTGTTGTTGTTGGAAATAGCTTGGAATCTCTCCACTTGCTCTATTTGAATTCTCTCTACATTTCTTCTTATTACATATGGTTTCATCTAACTTTAGTCTTACATTTTTAACTTTCTCCCCCTTTCCTTTTATTACTTATTAATATATGTACTTCAGTAATTTTTTTGTATTTACTTTAAGCAATAAATATTCTATGTTCTTTGTATAATTGCATTGTTGGGGTTGGAGTATCAGTACTTTAAACATACTTAAGTATTTTAATTTGTTGTAAGTACTATGGTCTTCTATTCTATCACCAACTTTGATGACAGAATATGTCAATTAAAACTTGCTCCATATTATCAGAAGAGGCTGTCTTATGAACAGGTGTGCAAAATATATCTCAGATCCACATGAGATAAAAATGCTAACTAGTATACATAGAAAATTCTATGTCTTAAATGGCTGCATGTAAAATAATAGTAATAATGGCAATATCCAATAGTAGAACAATTAATTATTTCAAAGAGACTTTAAATCAATGCTGTAAAGACATCCATTAAAGCACTAATCAAATCTAATAAAATTCACAAATTAATGGAGATAATGATTTTTTATGTTGAAGCACAAATTACCAATAGAACATGAAAATATATTCAGCATATTTAGTCACCAGGGAACTGCAAATAAAAATAGAGTGCATAACCAAGTTACAATAATTTTTCAAGAAACAAAATGTAAGCATTGGTAAGACTTTATTTGAAAAAGAATCCTTGTGAAATTCTAGATGTATAAGTTTTTCTCTGGGATATATATTATTAGAATTATCTTACCATCCAGCCATATGCACATCTTCACTATTGAACTATTTGCAAAAGCTATGTAGTAAAATAAGAATATATCATTGGATAAAGGGAAGATGGAAATGGGCTACATGAGAACAAAGAAACTTTATTCATTCACAAGAAAAAAACAAAGAAAATCAAGTAATTTATAGGAATGTAGATGCAACTCGATGTTAAGTGAAGTTTCCCAACTCACAGAGACAAACACTGCAAGTCTTTATTTATTTCATATTGGAGAGTAGTGAGAGCTCAAGGTGCACTGCTTGGGATGTGAAAACACAGGAAGACTAGGAAGAGAAGTGAGCAACACAGAAGCTCATGCATGTCTATCCCATCAACTAAAACAGTAACATGTACTAATGTAAAAATAACAAAAGCAAGTAGAAATCCTAATTTCTGACATCTGATGTAGAAAAGTTTTCACAATAACATTTTTGTAAACAGTAGTTATGCTATAATTGAATGTAATCCCTCCATAACTCATTTTGAAGACTATCCCTTTGTGTAATGAAATAGCACAAAAAAGTCCATAAATGTTATGAAATAGTTTGGTGGTGGTGTCTCATACTCTTAATCTTAGCATTTTGGGGGTAGAGGTGTAGGGCGCGGTTTGCCTTTGCACAACTTGCTGGAACATTCTATTGCCGCTTATGCTAATTAGGCATCAAGTAGTGACAAATCCAATGTGCTGATGCTAATTAGGCATTGAGAAAGGACCTATCCGATGTGATCCTCAAAAATGTTAATGAGCCATTGTTTTGGGCCAATCACCAGCCATATGCTAATGAGTACTACTTTGAACCAATCACCAGCTATATGTTACTGAGGCATTGTGTTGGGCACCAATCACGTGCCAGGCTTCCCTATATAAGCAGGCTGAATCTCAGGCTTGGGGTCTTCTTTCCACCATTTCACAACTGAGCTGTACTCCAATAAAGTGTGATCCGAGAAGAATCGTGCGTGTGGTGACTCGTCCTTCTGCAGGCCAGAAGCGGCTCGCCACAAGTGGCGCCGAAACCCGGGAATCTTCGCACCTTCGCAGAGAAGACCGATTCAGAACTCGACACACGGAGTGAACCGTCGGTGAGGTTGCTGCAGAAGAATCTGAAGGAGATTCAGAACTGCAGTAATCAGGAGGGTTAACCGGTAAGTCTCACAGGAAAATAGTGAGACCTGCATTAAGCAGGAAAACTCTGCTTGTAGAAAAAAGCAGAGAACGGGGCGTTTGCTGACGAGCGGATCTAACCCATTGGTAGTTTGGGGTTGTTTAGGATATAAAAGGTTTTAAATAGGCAAGGATATGGGTGTAAGTTTCTCTCACCCGATTGCCATAGCTTTGAAAGAGCTGTTGAAGAAGTAATGGTGTGAGCGTTAAATTAAGGTAGGAATTAAAGGTTATATAAGGATGAGGTTTTTAACCTCATGTCCAATTTTTTTGGCTCTTAAGGAGCTGCTTCATTAAGGTTTTTTTCTGAGTCTGCTCTGATTGCTAGCAGTGGGAGAGATAGATGGGTTAAAAGCAGCCAAGAGAGGCAGAGTCAGCAATTACAATTTGTTTTCCCTACTGCGCCTATTGCCCCCCCTCCATATTGCCAGCCTGGTGAGGGTATCTGTTCTAAGCCACCGGACAACACAAAAGTGTGGAAGAGTGTCCAGCATGAACTGCGTCCTAGCGTGTTGCTGGCTTTTCCAGTTTTTCAAGATAACCAGGGGCAAAGGTATCACGAGCTTTTAGATTTTAAGACAGTGAAATTCCTAGCAGAGTCTGTCTGCACTTATGGCACTGCTGTGTCTTTTACAGTAGCACAGGTTGAGGCACTGAGTAGATCTGCCATGGCACCTAGTAACTGGAGTAGCTTAGGAAAAGCGTGTCTCAATCCTGGGCAATATTTAGACTGGAAGTCAATTGTGACTGATCTGGCACATAGTCAGGCCCGGGAGAATGCTGCCAATGGGCAGCCAGCATGGACTGCAGATATGCTGTTAGGGCAAGGACAATGGGTAAATAATCAGACAGTATATCCTATGGAAGTTTATAATCAAATAAACACCATCAATATGAAGCCTTGGCGAGCCCTCCCCAATAAGGGGGAGGTCTCAGGGAACCTAATTGAACTTTTAGGAGCTATTATTCAGAATGCCCATGTTAGACCACAAAAGGTAGAAACTAGGACCAATTGTTTAAGGACTTTAAATGATTTTCAAAAATTGCTTGGGGATATAAATTGGATTTGGCCATATTTGAAATTAACTCGCTTTGAGCTTAAACCCTTATTTGATATTTTGGAGGGAAATCCAGATCTTAATTCCCCACGTCAGCTAACCCCAGAGGCTCAGATAGCACTTCAAAAGGTAGAGCAAGCAATTACTAAGGCACAGTTGGTGCGCTGTGATGAATCCAAGTCCATTTGGATGTGTATGCTCCCC
>PVIH01017127.1:0-17334 GCA_004025045.1 Sigmodon hispidus
ATAATAAATAAATAATTCTTAAAAAAAAAAAAAAAAGCACAGATGACAGACTATGCTAGAGAGGATGTGGAGCAAGGGGAACACTCCTCCATTGTTGGTGGGAGTGTAAACTTGTTCAACTACTTTGGAATGCAGTATGGTGGTTTCTCAGAAAACTGGGAATCAATCTCCTCAAGTATCCAGCAATATCACTACTGGGCATATACATTAAAGACGCACATTCGCCCTCCAAAGGCATTAGCTCAACTATGTTCATAGCAGCACTATTTGGAATAGCAAGAACCTGGGAACAGCCTAGAGGAATTCAACTGAGGAATGGATTAACAAGCTGTAGTACATCCAAACAATAGAGTACAACTCAGCAGTAAGAAAAAATGATAACTCTAAAATTTGCAGGCAAATGGATGGATATGGAGAATATACTCCTGAGCGAGTATATCACAATCTCAGAAAGAGAAGGAGGGGATATACTCACTCATTAGTTGACTTTCAAAAAAATATAAAAAGAGAGAGATGTCATTGTACACAAGAACTCAAGACCAGAACATAGCTAAATGACACAATGCCTCACTTCTGCATTGATGGCTTCTGGCAGAGGGATGGGGAAGGAGAGAGACTATATGCCTTTAAAATGGTTGAGCCCCCTAATTGATTATCCAATACCAAGTGGTCAGTCCTGAAATTATAAACATACAACCAACACTAAAGGGATGCTACAGGTTATATTATCTGTGCATGTATATGTGTATAATACTAATAACCAAGAAAAAAGTTCTATGAATAGGAAGAGTGAAGAACATGGGAAGTGTTAAAAGAGGAAAAAGGAAGGGAAATAATATTATTATATGTTAATTAGAAATTCAAAATCTTTAAAGTCCCCCAGTAAACAAAGCCTTCAACTGGATCAATCGTTGTCATATTGACAATCAATTCATTGTCAAATACTACCAATCCTTTAAAGAAGTGCTGACACCAACCTGCCATAAACTGTTCCCCAAAATAGAAAGGGAAGAAAACATACGTCTCATCCTACAAAGTCAGTATTACCCAGATAGCAATACCAGATCAGGACACAACAAAAGAATAAATCAATATCCTTGATGAACACAGGTACAAAATCTCTCCAAAAAGAATTCTTGCAAATGAATTTTAGAACACATTAAGAGGATCACACGCTGTCATAAAGTTCAGTTTCATACCAGGCATGCAAAGTTGGTTCAACACTCACAAGTTGATAATAACATCTAAATAGATGTACAATCAGAAATCACATGATCTTCTCAAAAGATACAAAGTCTGACAAAGTTCAACATTCCTTCTCTCATGATAAAAGCTTTAAAGGAACTAGGAATGCAAAGAAAATATATTACCATAATGAAGGTGATATATATATATATATACACATACACACATATGTGTGTTTGCCATATATATATCATCTTCATTATATATATATATATATATATATATATATACATATGGTAAACCTATACTGAACACTATCCTAAATGGGCAAAAGCTAAACCACATACTCTAAAATTCAGAAAGAGGCAAGGCTGAACAATTTCTTTTTCAATATATTGTGTGAAATGTCAGCTAGAGTAATAAGAGAGGAGGAAAAAAAGAGAAGGAATGCAAACAGGAAAAGAAGAAGCCTAAGTGTCCCTAGTTGCATACATCATGATTCTATATTTGAAACACCATAAAGATTCTACTAGAAAATTTATACCTGATTCTTATTTTCAATAATGTAGCATACAAAATCCCTAGCCTTTCTATTTATCAGCAAAAAAACTTGCAAAAAAGAAATCAGAAAAAAAATGGGTGTGGTAGCTCTCTTGCCTGTGATGGCAGCAGAGGCACCAAGATCAGGATTTCAAGGCCATCCTCCACTAATAGAAAATTGACGATAGCTTGAGCTATGTGACACTGTGCCTCAAACAAACAAATTAGGGGGAATTCTCATTTACAGTATCTTTTTATTTTTCCATTTTAGAAGTTTTTTTTCCATATCTACCACTGTTTCCTCTCCCTTCCCTCCTCCCAGTCCCTCCCAGTCCTCCCTCAGCCTCCCCAACCCCATGCCCCCATCCATATTCAGTCTGGCATATCCAATTGAGGGAGGTCTAAGTCTCTCATCCCAGTATCAAGGCTAGGTTTGGTGTTCTTCTGTAAGGAATGAGCTCTACGATGTCAGTTCATGTACCAGGAACATAGTCTGATCCTACCCTAAGAGGCTCCACAAACTACCCGTGCCATTTGACTGTCTTCTGCCTTGGAGAGTTTAGTTCCTTTTCCTGAAGGTTCCTCAGTGATTATTTCAAAGTTAATGAGTTCCCAATAGCTCCAGTCAGCCGTCTCTGTGCGTTTTCTCCTCATAATCCCTACCCCTTGCTCATACATACTCTCCTCCCTCACTCTCAGCTGGACCAGGAGGTCAGCCCAGTGCTCAGTGATGTATCTCTGCCTCTACCTCTATTCATTTCTTGATGAAGGTTATATAATGAAGGTCATTCATTTGATTATAGAGGAAGTCCTGTTTCGGCACCTTTTCCACTATTGCTTGAAGTCCTAGCCAGGGACATCTTGTGGGTTCTTGGAGGTTTCCTTAGCACCAGGTTTCTCTCTAAGCCCACAGTGGCTCCCTCTATCAAGACAGCCATTTCTTTGTTCTCCCTCTCTGTTCTTCCTCTCACTCAACCATCTCCTTCTCTCATGATTTGTTCCCACCTCCCCTTGCTTGCTCTCTGTTATGATCCCAATTTACTCAGGGAATCTCTATTTTCCATTCCCAGGAGGATCCCTGGATATCTATCTCTCTTAAGTTATTCCTGTTACCAAGCTGTTCAGGGGTTGTGGTTTGCAACCTGGATATTCTTTGCTTTATGTCTAAAATCTACCTTTAGTCACATTTTTTTAAAAAATATATACATACTTGAGCTGGAGAGAAAGCTCAAACAGTTCAGAACACTGACTACCTTTCCAGAGGACACAAGTTCAGTTCCCAGTACCCATATGGAAGCTCACAACTGTCTATAACACCAGTTCCAGGAGATCTGCTGCCCTCTTCTGGGCTCTGCAGGCGCTCCATGAGCATGGCAACAGGCAAAAGCAAGACAAAACAAAAATAAACATTTGTACACATAAAATAACTCAACACATACACAGAATATGTTAGGATAACCCAAGCAAAAGAGAGAGATCTCTACAATGAAAACTTTAAGACTCAGGACATGGCTAAGTGGTTAAGAGCACCGACTGCTCTTCCAAAGGACAGATCCAACTCCTAACTCTCTGTAACTCTAGTTCCAGGGGATCCTACACTTTCTTTGTCCCCTACAGACACCTGGCACACGTGTGCTACATATACATACAAACGAGACATCATACAAATAAAAATAAAATTTTTCCGAGAGGCCTGGGAGAAAGAAATTGAAGAAGACAGTGGAAGTTGCAAATGGGTTGGCAGAATTAATTCTGTAAATATGGCTATATTATGAATGGCAATCTATAGATTCCACAGAACACCCATCAAATTTCCAATGAAATTCTTTAAGACAACTACAAAATTAAGCTGAAAATTTATATGGAAGCACAAAAGACCATGAATAGCAAAGCAATCCTTAGCATAAAAAGTAACACTAGATATAATACAATACCTGATCTCAGATTATACTATACAACAACACTAACAAAAACTTTGTGTTACTGCCACAAAAAATAGATATATATACCAATAAATGGAGGCCTGATAATAAACCCACACAACTACAGACACCTAATTTTCAACCATGGTATCAAAAACATACTTTTGAGCCTGTTATAATAGCGTATTCTGGAGTTGCAGCATCTGTAGAGGCAGAAGGATCAGAAGTCCAAGTCTTTTAGCAAGCTGGAGGCTAGCTTGGCCCACATAAGATCTTGTCTCAAAGATAGATAGATAGATAGATAGATAGATAGATAGATAGATATCAACATCCATCAGAAAAAGGACAAACTTTTCAATGATGAGTGCTAGAATGAATAGATAATGCATGTACAAGAATGAAACTAGATCTGTGTTTCTCATCCTGCACAGGAATCAATTCAAAATGGATCAAGCCTTTATTATAAGACCTGAAACTTTAAATCTACTAGAGTAAAATATATATAAAAACTTTCAAGATATATGCATAGGCAAGGACTTTCTGGAAAGGATTGGAATAGCATAGGTGATAAGGCCAATAACAGACAAAAGGACTTGCATAAAATTTAAAAAAATGTCTTTATAGCAAAAAAAAAAAAAATCAACATCAGGACAGCCGGGATGGTTACACAAAGAAACACTGTCTCAAAAAAGGAAAAAGCAAAAAGGAAAAAGGAAGAGAGAGAGAGAGAGAGAGAGAGAGAGAGAGAGAGAGAGAGAGAACCAGAATAAAGAAATTGCTTACAGAATGAAAAAAAAATCTTTGCCATCTATTTATCAGACAAGATTAGCCTAATATATAAAAATGCAAAAATACACAGAAAAAATCAAATCATCCAACCAATAAGTAGGCTAATGAATGGAATAAAAATGAAAACATGGGGCTGGAGAGATGGCTTAGTGGTTAAGAGCACTGTCTGCTCTTCCAGAGGACCCGGGTTCGATTCCCAGCACCCACATGGCAGCTAAAAACTGTCTGTAGTTCCAGTTCCAGGCAAAACACCAAGGCAAAATAAATAAATAAAGTTTAAAAAAAATGAAAACATGGCCAACAAATACATGAAAAATTATTTAACATTCTTAGTCATCTCAGTTGAAATATCTAACATCAAAACAAATGACAAAAATTCTGGTAAGGTCATGGAGAAAGAGTAACATTTATACATTGCTGATTGGAATGTAGACTGGTGTGCCCAATATGGAAACTACTACAATGATATACATACATTGATGTTTATTGCTGGACTATTTGAAATAGGCAGGAAGAGAACCAGCCTAGGTGTCCATCCATAAATAATGAATAAAGAAAGTGTAGTACATATACACAATCAAATCTTTCATCCATAAAGAAAAATGAAACATCACTTGCAGAGAAATTAATAAAACTGAAACTAGTTAGAAGTTAAATAATTTGGACACACAAAGGTAAATATTTTGTGTTTTCTCTCATGCAAAGAATCTAGATTTACACATACAAATAATGTGTGTGTAGAAATTATGAAAGTAGAAAACATAATAAAAAGATCATATGGGAAGAGGATGGTGGAAAAAGAGAATGGACATGAAACCAGAAAGAGGGACTCTTTGCTAGAAGAGGATCAGCAATAGGGAAGTAAAGAGTATGGGGGCAGGTATTGGAGGAAAGTTACAAAGAAGAACATAGCATAATCACACACACACACACACACACACACACACACACACACACAAAGAGAGCAACTTAAAGTTTTAATTTAAGACTGGGCATGATGGCACATGCCTTTAATCCCAGCATGCAGTATGCAGAGACAAGTAACTATTTGGTCTATATAGTAAGTTCTAGGCTAGCCAGAGCTACATAGTGAGACCATGACTCAGTGTTTTTAATTGAAAAGAAGCACCTTAGAAGTATAATGATGCAAACAAAAATAAGTGAACCTAACCTTCTACAACACCTAAGATTTGTCCTGTTTCAAAATAGAGTACACAACTTTTAGAATGAGTATTTACTCTTCAGGAAGTCAAGTGAAGTATAGGGACAAAACTTAGTTATGGGAAGGGAACTTTAAACATCTCACTGCTTGGGGGCCTTTCCAATACGGACTCCTCTTTAAGAAGGAAGCTGCACACTGAATGTCAATGCATCATCACATATTCCTGTGAAAAACAAAGTAATGTGGCCCAGAGAAAACCACAGTAGGCTGCAGTAGGAATAGGCACTGGGAGTTGAAGATACTATGTATAGTTATGGCCAAGAGGGACATGTGTCTTGTCTGATGCCAGTTCACACATTCTACCACACACTTGCATAGCACACTATGTCACTTGACTTGAGATAAGCCTTGCACAGAGGCTCTAGCCACCACCAGCCCACCACATCCATATCTGGGTCCTGGCCCATAAAAATATTCCTTTTTCTTTATTAAAGTGTCTCATTGGAATCTTGACTGGCCGTGAACTTGATATGTAGATCAGCTGTCCTCAAATTCAGAGATCAGTCTGATTCTTGTCTCTTGAGTGCTAGGATCAAAAGGATGTACCATCACATGTAGCCCTTATTAGTGATTTTAATATGTAGTAACACAAATATATATGAACTATAATCAATTAGAAAATGAGGAACCACTTAGAATAGTGAACACATGGTATGAACATAACCATTGACAAAACTCTAACTCTGAGGAGATGGCTCAGCAGGAAACACTGCTTTCCCATGAGCCTAATGGCTTGAAGCCACATGGGGAAAGGAGAGACCTGACTCCTGTGTAGTAAAAGGTTCTGGCCCAGACCCACAGTCCCACAGAGTTACAGAATCACACAAACACTTCTATTATTTTTACGCTGATTGACCTACGGCCTAGGCATATAACTTGCTAGCGCTTGCTCTCAATCTAACCCATTTTGTTCAGCTGCTGCGCAACTCAGTACCTTTTCTCATAGCAGCCTTTCAGCTTCTTTCCTCAGTGTCTGCTGCCGTCTCCTCCTCGCGTCTGTGGCAGCTCTCTCTGGAGGCTCTCTGGCATCTGACTGGCATCTATGTCTGCTCTGAGATGTTCCTGAGTTTTCTTAGACTTGTAGCCCCGCCCACACTTCCTGTTTGCCTTTGGCCAATCAGCTTTTTGTTAAACCCATAGGCGGGACAAATATTTACAACATTACCAGCATAATCCTACTGCACTCCTGGAAGTTGTCCTCTGACCTCCACACGTGTGCCATGACACTCTTGTGCCCCACTCCCATACACATAAAATAAATAAATGTAATAAAAACTATATATATAAATGATCTTGAAATCTAAGGAAGTTTAGAGATTCTTAATTTTAGCAAAAAATAGGAGTTCTGAGAATGCTGGAGGGATGGCCCAGTGGTTAAGTACACTTGCTGCTGTTCCAGAGGACCAGAATTCAGCTCCCAGCGTGTATCAAGCAGCTCATAACCATCGGTAACCTTACTTCTAGGGTATCTGATGTCTTCTTCTGACCTCCAAGTGTGCCAACACTCACATGTACATAGACATATACACATAATTTAAAAAATAATACTTTTTTAAATAATAAAAATGAGTAATTATGGTGGCATATGTCTTTAATCTCAGAACAGATAGAGACAGAAGGTTCTTTGTGAGTTCAGGCCATCAGGGTCTACAGAGTGAACCAAGAAACAGAAAACTTGAAGAGAGCAATAAACATGTAAGAGCGTGGAAAATTACCAGGTTCACTAGACTCAAGCCAACTTTCTTTTCAAGATTTATTTTATTATTTTTCAATTGTTTAGGGGTAGTGGGTTTGTTTAGGACATGAGTGCATGTGCCCTGAAAGGCCAGAGGCAGATAGCCCTAGAGCTGGAATTACAGGCAGTTATGGACATGAGTGCATGTGCCCTGAAAGGCCAGAGGCAGATAGCCCTAGAGCTGGAATTACAGGCAGTTATGGGCTGCAGGACATGGGTGCTGGGAACCAAATTTAGGACCTTTGCAAGAGCAGTAGTTGCTCTTATCCACTGGGTCATCTCTTCAGCTCAAAGGTCAACATCTTAACAGCAAATTACCAAAAAGTTACTTAGTTCAGTCTTCACATGAGCATAAATAGGTGACCATGAAAACCATTCTCTGAATGCTAATGTTAACAAAATGGGTAAAAGGTCTTTTAGTCTAGTTTAGACTACTGTATGTCTAGTTTTCTTCTGATTCTAATTTTTGGAATCATCAAAATAGTTACTTTTCTTTTTTTAAAAAGATTTATTTATTTATTATGTATACAGTATACAGAACAGGGTACCAGATCTCATCATAGATGGTTGTAAGCTACCATGTGTTGCTGGGAACTGAACTCAGGACCTCTGGAAGAACAGTCAGTACTCTTAACCTCTGAGCCATCTCTGCAGCCCCATAAAGTTACTTTTCATTAAATATGATCAGAACAAATTTAACACAGAGATAGAGGAAATAATTGAGAAAGGATACTATTCATTGATATGTTTATTGCTCATTATCTAGGGTGTCTTACAGTAATCAAATTACTTGGAAAGGTTTCCACACTTTCTCAAATTCTGCATTTATCTCATAATGGGTTCTCATACTACAGAAAAATATGAAAAGAGCTCGTGTGTATTATGTTAAATATGACATTAAAATATGATGTCTGCACAAAATATACACATGGAAAATTCCAAATGAAACAATAATGCAAATCTAGCAGTGTGGTAAAAATAGCACACAATGACCAAGTAGACTTTATTTGAAAAATGTGAAAATGATTTAACACTAGGAAATCTATTAACATAAGTAACTAAAGGAGCAAATACATATTGTTGTGTCAATAGATATCAAAAAGGCACTTAAAATGCAGTAGCTATTCTAATATTTACAGTAACAGAGATTACAATTTGACAGTTAAATATAATTAATTGCTTATGAAAACTCAACAGTAAACATTGCACCAAATAGTGAAAATATAATGTTGCATTCATTAAAATATAAAATTAAAGAATGCTATCAGTTTTGTTCAGCATTGTTTGGGGTATTCTAACTTACCTAAACAAGACAAAATAATATTTGAAGCTGTGCCTTCAAACTTGTTCTCCCTACCATGCTGAAAAATACAGGTTTAGGTTTGGAGATGTAGCTCAGTTGGTAAATAGCTACTATGCCTGAAGCTATTGATTCTACCTTCTATTACTGAATAAAAGGATTGTAGTACCACATAGCCATAATCTAAATACTCTGGAATGTGGAGGCAGGAAGATAGGAAGTTCTCAGCCTACACTCATATCTCTCTGTCTCAGGACTCATCAGTGGTACAGTGTGTACTTAAAGTAAGTGATGTGAAACCATGTCTTAAAAAGATTCATAGATGTGAGTATAGCCCTGGGTTCAGTCTCCAACACTAACAAAACAATAGATAGATAGATAGATAGATAGATAGATAGATAGATAGATAGCCTATATAGGGATATGTGTGAGGCTATCAAAGAATATATATTCATATGTAACATGAAGTTTCTGGCCTGTCCAGTGGGGGTCCAGACCCACATACTTGCAGTCCCAGACCACCTAGCCCCACAGTCTGAACCTGCCTGCTCTGTTTAGCACCCCCCAAAATGATTCATATGCTTATATTAATTTCATCCTGTTTGACTTATGTCTCAGGCACACTGCTAGCTAGCTCTTTTTTCTTAATTCAACCCATTTCCATTCATCTGTCCTGCCACGAGGCTCATGGCTCACCTGTTTCATTACATATTGTTTCCTGAGCGGCTGGATCAAGTCTCCCTTGACCCCACCGTCCTTTCCCTATCTATGCTCCATTTTCCTGCCTACATCTATGGTGCCTTCCATTGCCAAAACAGTCCCTTTATTTCACAGCATACAGAAAGACATTCCCTCATCATTCATAGACACAAAGTCTATAATTATTCAGTATAAACTCATGAGATGGCTTAATATTTTATCCTAAATATTTTTATTGCATTTCTTCTGTTAGTGTGTATACATATGTATAGGCATGTGTGTAGAAGAAAGCAAGTAGTTTTCAAAAGTCAGTATTGCTTTTCTACCATGTAAACCCCAGGATTCAAACTCTGGTCACCAGGCTTACGGATATGTGCCCATACCCTCTAAGCATTTTTGGAAGAATGTACGCATTTATACTTTCAGCACATTTCCCATCAGATTAGCTGCATTTCTGGTATTTGATGTCAGCCTACATTTTAATCATCATGTTTTCCCATTCCTGCCACTGAGGTAAAATTTTTGAATATTTATTATAAAGACTACTCAGAGGAGATTTATGTCTATTGACTATGCAGAATCAAATATAGATAAGGCATGTCAGGGTACTACAGAATAATTGGATGATATGCATTTCATTAATTGTAGAAACACCACAGAATAACATACAGACTACATCCCAGCTAGTGCTCTTAAATGCTGTTGAGACTATGAGGTGAGAGAATGGGAACTTACTGTTCATTCTGAGTCTTCCTCTCTAACTGTAGATTTCATTTTCCCTCACCCACAGCAAGGAAAGCCATCACAAAGGAAAGGAAAAACTGAGGACCCTTTTTCTCAACCAACCAACAATTGTTTCCATATCTGTGCGCTAAGGCAGGAGACCTTATTGTAGATGCATCTATGATCATTAACCAAAGCAGGGAGTCCTCTTGAAATTATTTTCATGCTTATGTACAGAAACAGTGTCTCAATCCCTTCAACAGATGGGATGTATGAACACTGTAGGTTCAGTAATAAAGGATAATAAAGTAATAAAGTAATAATACCAGGAGTGGGTATGTGAACCCAAAATCAAAATTCAGTATCCCCTAGAATCAGTAGATTCCACACTCTGGGACCCCTCTGTGTATTTCAAGAGTCTGGGCAAATAACCTTCACTTTCACTTTACTCTAAGCCATTACTTTGATTTTTAACTGACTGACAAAAAGAATCCACTAATGTAGCTGGTATCTGTCACAGAGCTTCTGAACAAGGGGACATCTATTAATTTTTCCTGTTCAATTTAGACCCAATCAAGTCAGTGTTGAAAAATAGTCAGGAATGCTTAGTGAGTTGAGCAGCTGGAGCACTCATGCCCGGGGGGCTCTCCCTTCTCAGGAATACCATTATGTGTAGTCAAATTCTGTTCCTGGGCTTGGCTGAGCCCATCCCTCCCCAAATATTGTTCTTAAAACTGAGCTTACAAAATAATGTCTCATTATGGCATTTTCATTCATACTTTGGCTTTGTTGGGGCCCCTCGCTATTCCCCTTCTCCCAACACTGTTCTCCCTACTCCTAAGTAACCTTGCCTTTGCTTTCATGTCACCTATTAAAATACTGTCTTTGCCCCCTTGCCGAGCATGGTGGCACACACCTTTAATCCTAGCACTCAGGAGGCAGGAGCAGACATATCTCTGTGAGTCCGAGGCCAGCCTGATCAACAGAGAGACTGGCAATTCCACAGGGCTACATAGTGAGACCCTGTTTCAGAAAAATCAGAACAAAGCCCCAAAATAAAAAGTTCAAAAAACAAAACACTGCCTTTGATTGTGGCAGAAACAGAAACTTCATCTAACAGAACAGGTTTTGTTCTTGTTGTTTGTTTGCTTGTTTTCTAAAAGAGTAGCCCCTTTTCATTTTGTCACAATTTTCTACATTGTTTAGGAGCAATGCAAGAAAGGCCGGCATTAAAATAGCTTCATTTAAAGGCTCAATGCTGGCAGGCAGCCCTCTGAATATTACTTGGTTTTGCTTAATATATCATTTGACAGAAAGGAAATGTCCACTCTGCAGATTTGTGCACATACATTCCACTTATAGAACCATTTTACAAATTGCATTCAGACAAAAAAAGGTAGATGCTTTAGTAGATTAAATTTACCTTTTTAAGTGTAGCTTTTAGTTTGGGTCTTATAATGATGTTTGTTTTTGTGGCAGACACACAGAGGAGCCACCTAAGCCTTGCTTCAAAAAGGAGTCTCAGTGTCCCACTGGAGCGAATATGAGCAGCTGTTAGTGCTCCAGGCTGTTAGTTCCTCTAGAGCTTCCTTCAGCATCTGAGCTGAGGTCATCTTCCTCTAAGAATGCCCAAGGCAAAAGATGAAGTGAGAGGAGGTGCTGGGGTCTAACCTGTTCTGTTCAATGCACAGCTCAGTTGCTGGGTAGTAATTGCTTCAGAATTCCCTACTGGGCCAGCTGGGACATGCAGGTAGGTGTTCACTGCACTCCCACAGCATAACCTGCTGCTGTTTTTACAGGTTACTCCTCTAAAACTATGCCTTTAACCCCTCAATGTGTTTCCCAGAGAAGCCAACCTGCTTTTGGTTATTTAAGCTGTATCTTTCATTAACTGCCTGCTTGTCTTTTATTTATTTTGTGGTTTATTTGCTCTTAGTAGATTACATAGTTTGCATGTTTTTAATTTTTAACAATAAAAACATGTACAGTAATGGGCTATTGCAAGCTGTTAAATTTGAATGCTTTCAGGCCAGTCTCATACTTTCCAATTTTGTGCAAGCTTTGTATGTCCCCAGTTGTACATCAGAAGCATTAAGCAATGCTGGGAATATAGCTCACTTAGTAAAGTGCTTTCCTAGCATGCAGAAAACCCTGGGTTCAATACCTAGCAGCATAGAAACAATCTGGTGGTTCAGGCATGTAATCCCTGAATTTGAGTGATAGAAGCAGAAGGGTTAGAAGTTCAAGATTATCCATGGCTACATAGCATGTTGTAAGCCAACCTGAACTATATGAGACCCTGTCTCAAACAGAACCTAAAAATACACAAGATGCCAGGCATTGGTGGCAAAGACCTTTAATCCCAGCATACAATGGACAGAGGAAGACCGATCTCTCTGAGGTCAAGGCCAGCCTAGTCTACAGATTGAGTT
Organism: Sigmodon hispidus; assembly: GCA_004025045.1. Classification (NCBI taxonomy): domain Eukaryota; kingdom Metazoa; phylum Chordata; class Mammalia; order Rodentia; family Cricetidae; genus Sigmodon; species Sigmodon hispidus. The sequence goes on from PVIH01017127.1 coordinate 12,548, forward strand.
TCAGGACAGCCAGGGCTACACAGAAAAAAATATGGTCTCAAAAAAAAAGCCAAAGAACAAAGACATACACAGGTAAAGTGAGGTATAATTGCTTAATGCTTTTGATTTTGAATTCTATTTCTTAACCTCATAAAGTTTAATTGCTGACCTAGGGATGTGACTCAGTGGTGTGGTATGTATGTAGCCTCCATGTGACCCTGATTTCAATCTCTAGCATCACAAAACAAGCAAAAGCAAAAGAAAAAAACACGTTAGCTTAATTGGCATTCATGATAGTCTCATAGTTTCTGAGTCTTAGGAATTCAGGCATGACCTGATTTATTGCAGGCTCTCTCAAAAAATTGTAACCAGTGTTTCCACTCAGGGTCTTTCACAAGCTGCAGGCTTGTATGGTCTCAGCTCAAGACTCATCTGGAACAGAACCTATTTTACAGAGTTGTTAGAAATGTTCTGTTCCTTGCTAGGTGACCCTCTACTATAGATCCCACACAAGAAGATATAGACAGAGAAGATAAGCAAAGTATGGAAGCTAGTCTTCAATGCCTCAGTCTACAGTTGGTTTTTACTAGTCCCAACACACACACACACACACACACACACACACACACACACACACCTACAAGAAGGTAGGTGCTTGTTTGTTTGAAATAGGGTCTCACTGGAATTTACTCTATAGACCAGGCTGGCCTTGAACTCAGAGATCTGCCTGCTTCTGACTTCTGAGTGTCAGAATGGTATGGGCCACAATGCCTGACTTAGAAAGATTTCATGCAGCTATAAACACCAGAAACATTCTGAGGAATCATTAGTATAGGATTTTTAGTTCTTTTTTTTCTCAACATTTTGGAGTTGGTATTTGTTTTGTTTTTTTTCAGGAGGCCATGATGAGTTTATTGGGGAAACAGGTGGGGGAGGGGAAGAGAGAAAAGAGAGAGAGGGAGGGGGGAAGGGCAGGAGAGAGAATGGAGCTGGCATTTGTGATGGCTATTTTTGCTTGTCAATGTGACTACATCTGGAATTAACTAACCCCCCCCCAAATGGAGCACAGCTATGAGGGATTTTTGCTTAATTTTTAGTGGGAAGATCCACTTTTAATCTGGATCTTTAAGGTGGGAAGACACACCTTCAATACAGATCTTCTCAGGTGGGAAGGCCCGTCTCTAGTCTGGGTCACACCTTCTGTTGGAAGTCTATATAAGAACATGGAAAGAGAAAGTCTTTGTTCTTTGTCAGCACTTGTTTTTACCTCACTAGAAAGTCCACTTTTTCACTGGCATTAGAGCCTACTTCCTTGAAAGTCTGGCAGATACTGAAGAGCATCTGAGACATCCCACTCATGACCTGAATAAATACTGGATGCTTGGACCTTCCATTCATAGTCAGACATTGTTGGATTAACTGGATCACAGCCTTAAGTCATTCTAATATATATACTCATTTCTATAAATCTGTTTGAAAGAAGTCTGACTACTATTGTATACCACCATTTTGTAGCTTTTGTGGTATAGATGTGTCAGTTACAGTGCTACCAGAAAATAGAAACTCTTTCCAAGTAAAATTTTTTTAAAAGGAGGCCATAGATGTATACAGGCAAAACTATGACAAGTTTGAATCCAGGCTGAGCTACACAGTGAGATTCAGTCTCAAAGACTAATTAAAAATAAATATAATAAGGTCAGTAAAGTGGCTCAGCAGATAAAGCCCTTGCCTCATAAGCCTGACAACCCATGATTTATCCCTCTAACCCAGAGTGAAAGTAGTGGACTTACTCAAAAAAATTTTCCTTTGACTTCCACATGCTCACTCTGGCACTTGTAGTCACAAGTTTCTGTCCCATCAGAATCTTTCAAATATCCAATACCCAGCAGCCAATTCCCAAATAATTGACTTGGATGCTTAATATTATAGTAAGTGCTGGGCCAGTAGTTTAGTCATATTACTGACTAGCTCTTACACTTGAATTAACCCATGAATCTATTTATGTTTATCCACATGGCTTGATACCTTTGATTCAGTGCAACATTCTCATCTTGCCTTCTCTATACTACATCTGGTCATCATCTGCATTCTCCTTTCTTCTTCCCAAAATTCTCCTAGTCTGGTTGCCCCACCTCTATTTCCTGCCTAGCTTCTGGCCAATCAGTATTTTATTAAACCAATATGAGTAATAAATCATATATATATTATTTGGTGATATAATTAAGCATAATTAAACTCCCTGTGGCCAGACCCTTAAAGAAAACAAGTCTTTCCTCACCCACATCCCTGCCAGAGGCCATCAATGCAGAAGTGAAGCACTGTGTCATTTAACTATGTTCAAGCCTTGAGCTCTTGTATACAATGGCATCTTTTTTAAAGTCCACTAATGAGTGAGTACATCCCCTGCTTATCTTTCTGGGTTTGTGATACCTCACTCAGGAAGATAGTCTCCAAATCCATCCATTTGTCTGCAAATTTTAGGATATCTTTTTTTCTTACTGCTGAGTAGTACTCCATTGTGTAGATGTACCACAGTTTGTTAATCCATTCTTCAGTTGAGGGCATCTAGGTTGTTTCCAGGTTCATGCTATTATGAATAATGCTGCTATGAACATAGTTGAGCTAATGCCTTTGAAGTGTGAATGTGCATCTTTAGGGTATATGCCCAGTAGTGGTATTGCCAGAGGTACCACAATCTGCCCAAGCCACACACTGTCTTCCAAATTCAGAGTGCCTAGTTCAGTCCCATGCAAGTTTCCAACTGTCAGTCCAGAGCCAATGAGCTCCCACTAGCTCAACTGTCTCTGTGGGTTTCCCCATCATGATCTCCACCCCTTTGCTTATATAATCCCTCCTCACTCTCTGATTAGACTGGGAATTGGGGCCAGAATTCTGTGCATTTTTGAAGTTTCTGTCACTTAAGTTTCCTTTTTCTTGTTTATCCATTGTATTTAATTCTTAGAAGTGGATGGCACAATAGCAAATTCAGTGGAATTTTAGGAGACCAAATGCAGATGGATACTGGTTCTAAATAGTATCATTGTAAGGAAAGCTGACTTGCTTCTGAGCTAAAAATCATCCCTTTCTTTTTCACCAAATGTATTTTTTATTTTTAAAGATTTGGGGTTTTTTTTAAATTTGTATGTATATAAGTCTTTTGCCTGTCTGTGCACCATATGTTCCTGGTGTCCACAGTGACCAAAAGAGGTAGTTGCATCCTCTAAGACTGGATAGTTGTCAGGCGAATAAGGTGCTGGAAATTGAACCTGGGTTCCCTAAATGAGTAGCCAGTGTTCCTAACTGCTGCGCCATCTCTCTAGCCCTCATGTTTTTTTAACTCTGTGTGTGTGTGTGTGTGTGTGTGTGTGTGTGTGTGTGTGTGTGTGTGTGTGTACATCCTTAAGAGCTCACATGATTTTTCTGTTGCAGTTTATTTGACAGGTTTGCATATGACACATAGTATTGCTGGCCTCTTTTCTAAGCATTTTACAGATATTAACTTGTGTAATCAGTTAATTTTCTCTGCCTCATCCTGCAGTGCTACATCAATAGAAGCCACTTTTCTTGTTGTTCAAGTTAGTCTTCCTTTATCTTGTTAATATATCTCCTGGAATGAGTCATTTCCCTTTGCCTGGTCATGATTTGGACTTCTTAGCAGGTATGTCAGATTATTATGGTCTCATGAGCAGTGCTTGACCAGTAAATAGGAGACTTAGCAGATTTTGCTCTTTTGCTTCACAATTAGACAAAGAGCCATAATCCCTCTGCTGAAACACGAGGAGGAATTAATTGTCTTTGCCTCAGGCTTCTCAGAGCCTAAGTGGCAATCTCTTCTGATCAGAGAAACTGGAAACAATTCTGGCCAGCCAAAGAGTGTTCTTCAAGGCTCATCATAGTTGTCTGAGGCACGCCAGGACCTCAGGAAATCTGGTAGTGAGGTCTATACTCCATATAAAGGAGAATTGTCTGGAAGAACCACAGAATAACCACCATTATCCCAGGTCTCAAGAGATAAATTGTCTCTATACTGTGCCTGGGCTCTCTCTCTCTCTCTCTCTCTCTCTCTCTCTCTCTCTCTCTCTCTCTCTCTCTCTCTCTCTCTCTCTGCACTAAGCAAATAGAATACTTTGGCCACTTCAGTAAAGAAGCCCAGAGTAAAGACTGACTGTGTCTCCCACAAAGCAGAAATTGTCATGAACTGACATCATGACTACACCCAGGCATTGTCTGAACACTCCTCAGATCTGCATTCCATCCTCTACAGAAGATCCTATACCAAGTACAGTACAGATACACCCTCCAGGCTCCATCATTTTGCTAGTTCTAGCTGTGCTGTTATTTTCAAGCAGGATTTGGTAAGAAGAAAATATCTGGGTCACATGTTCAATATCTTCTTAAATTTGAGGATAAAAACACCTATTTTTTCTTTAAGTACTATGTAGACATTGTATCGGTGCTAATTTGAAGAAGAAAAAAAAAAGAATGATGAAAAATAAAAACTACATTGCACTGGCATTTTTTCTGAGAGAAAAGATCAACCTCTTAATGACTAACCTGAATTCCCTAGGGAAAGATTGGCAACTTAAAAAGATTAGGGTGAGACAGGCAAGGACAGGAAGAAGGGGCAGGAGCAGGTGCATAAGCATTCATGGAATGAGCAGTAAGGACTGGGGTGAGCTCTAGAAAGCAGGCTACTGGGCTCAGAATACACTGCCATGACCCCGAGCCAATGTTTGCTTTTAAAAAGATTAATTTTATTTTTGTTTATGTGTCTGCGTTTATACATGTAGATGCCTAAGGAAGTCAGA
>PVIH01017127.1:17434-43123 GCA_004025045.1 Sigmodon hispidus
TCTCTCTCTCTCTCTCTCTCTCTCTCTCTCTCTCTCTCTCTCTCTCTCTCTCTCTCTCTCTCTCTCTCTCTCTCTCTCTCTCTCTCTCTCTCTCTCCTGTACATTCATGAGGGTGTGTGTGTGTGGAGGCCATAGGAGGTCTCTCACTGAATCTGGACCTACACCAGTGGCCAGCAAGCTCCAGTGAACCCTCCTATCTCTGTTTCTTTTGGTAGTGGTTTGGTTTGGTTTTGTTTTAATGTTGGTGCTGGGGATATAAACTCAGGTCCTTATGCTAGTGCAGCAAATACTCTTGCCCACTGAGACATCTGTCCAGTCTCCACATTCTGCCTATTAACTATAATGTCATATAAATACTACATTCATCAGATAGCAAAAAGGTGAGACATCATCACTCTTTTGTCTATTAAAAAGAAAAGTGCACTGTAGTCCCATTGAGATCTCTAATTAACAGCACCAGCAGAAGTTTTAAGCTCTCACCGCACCAATCAAAAGTGCCTATTTAAACCAAGGCCACAATCCTATCATTACTTGGTTTACTAAGAACTTGATAAAATTATCACTTATATTCACACCAGCATTTAATGTTGCATTAGGAAGCATCACCTAAGAAGTTCTGAAGCCCTAGAACACCAGGATGAGATTATGGACAAAACTCTTTTTGGGCAGCCACACTATACCATTTTTTCTTGGAAGATACCACTTCTCTTATATAGATACTACCAAGGAACCTCAGAAGGCTTTTAAGGCCACAGAATACTAAACATTAAGGAGAGAGCCCTTGTTTGCCCTGATGGGAGCCTGTATATGTTACACAGTTCAGTCCACCAAAGGACAGACCCATCAGTATTTTGCATCTTTGCCCATCCAATAGCTCAAAGGAAGTATTTTGCCTTTCATCTCATTAATTATTAGTAATAATGAGTAACAATTATTAGCTGTCTATATATTTGTCCATCTTTTGTCCATTTTGCTAATTGTTTGGCTACAAGAGGTTGGGTTTTTTATCATGTAAACATTTTTCTATCATCTGTAGTATAAGTATTTATGTCCAATTTATTTTTTTAGCTTTTATCTCTGACAGTTTATATTGCATAGGTTCATTTTTCATGTGTGTGCAGTTAAATTTGTGTATTATGCCTTTTGAGTTTCTGGATTTGGGTTGTTTTCAAATGCCTCACTACTTTTTTCTTCCTATAATACTTTTCTAGTTCTATTAATTAAGTCCTTGAGATGTTTGAATTTCTTCCAGAGTAGGAAATGAGGTAGAAAAGCATCTCTATTTTTCCAAAATACCAGCCAATTTTCCAGTTTATTGAACAATTTGATATTTCATCTACTAGTTTCAAAATGCTGCCTTTACCAAAATCTAAATTATCATATATACTTAGCTTACTATTATTTTATACATTAATTAAATCACAAGTATAAAATTACAACTAACTTACAATTTGTTTTAAAGTAAGGTAGAGCTATCCTTCCTTCTGTGTATGTGTGAGGATGCACACGTGTGTGAACACTGGGTGTCAGCCCACAGGAGCCACACACTTTATTTTTTGAGACAGAATTTCTCACTGGGAAATGGGATTTACATATTCAGCTATTCTGGTTACAAGTGGCTCCTGGGAATCCTTTTGCCCCTGCCTCCCAAGGACCAATTACAAACATGCCACCATGCTTGGGTGCTGGGAGTTGAACTCAGGTCTAGAGGCTTGCAGACAGTTTAGTGGAGGAGGTATGACTCTAAAACTTAGTCTTCCTTGTATTAAATTTTTTGTAAGCTCTCTCTATACATATAATTATTAGGTAAAACATTAAGATCTTGCTAAATACACAAAAAAGTAGTGTCAGGTTTTAAGATGAGAATTTCAATAACTTTATGAATCAACTTGGGGATAACATCTTTGCGAAATTCAATCCTTTTATGATGCTTTGAGTAACTTTAATTTCCTTTATACAAATGCTACACTCTTTGTTCTTGTTGAATTTTATTTTTGTTAGTTTTTCATTAATGTCACAAATGTCTAAGATAATTACCTTTAAATGAGGAAAAACACTTGCCCGGGGCCCATTAGAGCAGAGAAAAACAAAGCAGAAAAAAAAGTAAAAAGGTTTATTTTGGTTCATAGTTTTGGAGGAGAATTTGGTTTCATTTGGTTTGTTTTGGTTTGGTTTTTTGAGACAGGGTCTTATATAGTCTGATCTTAAATTCGCTATTGGCCTTGACTTTCTGATCCTCCCAAGTGCTAGAATTACAGGAGTGTACACTGGCATTGGTGGTTTCAGTCCGTGGTAAATTTGGTTTCATTGGTTCTGTGCCTGTGGCAAGACAGTAAGTACACTATGAAAGGCAAGAGCACACGGTAGAAGTCACACAGCTCATGACAGCTAAGAAGTGAACAAAGAGGTAAAGGGAGAAACAAGGGAACTGATAACACATTGAAGGGCCCATTCTCAATTCTTTAATTACCCGCTTATCCTGTAAGTACAATGTCATACCGAGGTTTCCCACCTTCCAATAGCAGCAAGCTAGGTGATAAGCTTTTGAGAAACATTTTAGATCTAAAAGTTTACCTCATCAATCTCAAAATTCTATCTCAAGTTCTTCTCAAATCATTTCCATGACAAAAATATTCATTTAGGTAGGGAGATGTCTGAATGGTTCAGAGCACTTGTCGCTCTTATGGAGAACCTGAACATCATTCCCAACACTCCCATAGTGGTTTATAGCCATCCTTAACTCCAATTCCAGGGGACTTATGCTCTCTTCTGGCTGCACAAGCTCTAAGCACAAATGTGGTACACATATATACACACAGGGAAAACACTAATACACATAAAGTAAAAATAAATCTGTAAAATCAGTTAAGATGTTGGAATGTGAAATTTGTGTGACCTGAATCTGTAATCTGGGCCATGGTCATTCTTATTTGAATCCAAAATAAACTATCTCAGATTGCTTTTGAAATGAATACTGGGTTTCTGTTTGGTTTGGTTTTGATTTTACATTGTTGAAAAGGGGAAGAAAGACAAAATGTTGACTGTTTTCTTTCATATGAGGAAATCAAGTTTAATCTCTCTCTCTCTCTCTCTCTCTCTCTCTCTCTCTCTCTCTCTCTCTCTGGTGTGTGTGTGTGTGTGTGTGTGTGTGTTACAAAAGTGGAAACAGTCTATAGGGGGGTCAGGGAAGCAGCAGGAAGAGTAGCAGAGGTAGCTAATATGCAAGGTACAATGTATATAATTAAGAACATGTGATAATAAAGCACATCTTTTATTATAACTGAAAAGGGGATTTTTTACAGAGATAAATGGAGATATGCTATTTTACATAAGGTGGTCAGGAAAGCTCTTCTGATAATAGGTGAAATTTGAGCTGAAAATTGGAGTTAGACAAATTAGCTTGAAAATATCTTAGGAAAGAGCAAGCGGGGAAAGAGGTAAGCCCTAAGGCACAAGCATGCTTGGCCCATTTGAGGAATAGCCAGCAGCTAGCTGACTGTGGTGTTCTTGATAAAATCTAAATGGAATGAGAGAGTCAATTAAGTAAGTCTTTTTATGTTGATTGGGTTCAAAAGCCACAGGGAGGTTTTAAACAAAGAAATGAAATGTCTGATTTATTGTTTGATAAGATTATGGTCACTTGTGGGGGAGGAAAGGGAGGTAGGAGGTAGGTAGGGGGTAAGGGGGGGTTCATACCTTTAATCCCAGCACTTGGGAGGCAAGTGGATCTCTATGAGTTTGAGGACAGCCTGGTCTACAGTGCAAATTCCAGGCCAGCAAACGTTACACAGAGAAACCTTCTCTCCCGAAAACCAAAACCAAAACAACCACAAAAGATTATGGTTACTTTGCTGGGGACAACACCTGTGGTCAGAACACAGAGATGTGAATTGAACCTGTCTACACAGAGGTACTTACTAATTCAAGATAGACATTGTGAGAGCACTATACCAGAAACACAGATAAACAGAGTTGTGTCTCTATGATATCAGAATTTAGTGAATAACAGTAAATTTACTAAGGTTGGCAGTTTCTATGACAGTGATTTGCTAGAAAATCCTGTCTATTTTGGTAATCTTGCTGAGACAGGTTCTTTTATTCTAATCTCAATTATAAAATAAATGATACAAAACAAGGAGCTGGAGAGATAGCTCAGCAGATAAGAGAATGTATTGTTCTTCCAGAGGAGCAGAGTTCAATTCCTGCCATCCACAGCTGGTCACCACAGACACCTACACTCACTTGCACATATTTACACAACACACACACGATATTAGAAGTAAAAATAATTTTAAAAGAACAAGTAATAAACATTAACTGCCAGAGCATACTTCAAAGAGGAAATATTTATCTAACTCTCAGAGCATACTTCAAAGAGGAAATATTTATCATATATGCATATATGTGGTTGCAGCATGACTACAAGTTAAAGAGGCTATAGCAACATTTTATGGGGTTCAGAAGCAGACTGATCAACATGTCAATAGAATCTGGAGAGAGCTGCTACTGTGGTCCATAGGCAAGTCCAAGATGAAAACAAGTGTTACAGGATGGAGTCCACCTGCGAAGTGAAAGCGTGGAGGGTAGTTTTGGTCCTGACAACCGGGAGATGGGCAGGCAACTGAGTAGGCCAAGTCAAACACACACACACATACACACACACACACACTGAGTTCAGTGATGCAGCTCTGTAAGTCCTGAGGGCAGAAGCAATCTGACTAGTGCAAGTCTGAGACAAGCTTGGGCTATGCAGTGAGTTCCAGGCCAATTAAGGCCACAAAGCACTGAAACAAAAAATGCAGCTCACAACTCAAAGGAAATAAGAGATAGTTTATTCTGGAGCCAAATATGAGAGACCAGGCCCAGGAACATGGACTTGTTATTCCAAATATCATGTTCCAATGTAGTAACTATTTTATAAAGTTTTATAGTAACAGAACAAAGTCAACCATAAAGCAAGACACTTCAAATACAGAGAAGGAAAACTCAGACAGGCCAGTTATATATAGCTCAACAGGGCAGTCATTAACAGGCTTCAGATGTTATCTGATAAAAATCCTTAGCCTTGGATTTCCTGGAAGCTAGGGAGTCTGTTTGGATATGCCAAAAAATATTTACCTAATAGGCACAAAGATGTTAGGCCACAGATATAGATGGGCAATAAGTGATTATTTAGGAGGTTAAGCTAGTCTAAGATAACTTTGGCTCCCAACCTGTAACATTCCTACTCTCAATCAGCCTTATAGAATGTTTAATGTAAGCATAGCTTTTCTGTTGCTTATTTTTGAGATTGTATTTTAATTGCATTTCTCTCTTCTCTTTCCTTCCTCCAAATCTTTCCCTATATCCCTCCCCACTCTCCTTCAAATCCATGCCCTCTTGGTTCATCAATTACTATAGCATGCATACATGTGTTTATACAAACATATATTTTTATTATTTTATGTTTTATACAAACATATATGACCTATTGAGTCAATATAACATTACACGTACGCATGTTTTCGGGACTAACAGTTTGGCCCTGGACAGCCCACTGCCTGGCTGTTCCCTGGGGAGGGCCACTTCTCCCTGTCCCGGCTTTGCTCAGTTGCCTGTAGTTCTTTGTGTATGATTAGGCTACATGGGCTCCCCCTCCCCCCTGTACAGTTGATATGTTCATTGATGTTATCCTTGTTCAGCACATGTTTGGGCAGTCATTGCTGCTAAGACTTTGAATGCAGCTTCTCATATTCCTAGGAGTCACAATCTCACAGCAAACTCACTGGTCCTCTGGCTCTTTCTGCCCCCTCTTCAGCAATGTTGCCTGAGCCTAAGGCATATGAGTTTTGTAGTTGTATCCCTTAGAGCTGGGTTCCACAATTCTGCATTTTGATTGACTGTGGTTTTCTGTAGAGGTCTCCATTTGCTACAAACATGACCATTTTTTTTTCTGGGAACTTTAGTCCACAACAGTGAGGCCTTACCTTGCAAGAGAAAAAGAAAGAAAAAAAAAAGATGTTATAAGGAAATGACTGTCTACCTACAATTGTATGTTACTGGAATATATTTGAATAAAGAAAACATGGACATGAGCATTTTCTATCACCTAGTGAACAAAGTTTTAAACACTGTTCTTAAGGCAGAAGGAAGACAATTGCAGACAGAAGATCAGGTTAAAGCAGGAGTGAAGAATAAAGAAGGTGATAACTATGTCAGTTCTAAAGAAACTGATTATTTAGTAAACCAATAGTAGTAGGTTGCACCCGCACCCCCACCCCCACTATCCCTCAAGGATTCTCGACCATGTTATAGATTGTCATGAAGTGAAAACAACCAAAAGTCATTAGATACATATATGAAACTGTCAAACAATTTGCTTTTGCGAAAAAGTCTCACTATGTGGTTGGAACTCACTGCCTGCTTCTTCCTCCTGAGTCCTGGGATTAAGGTAGTATGCCAGCACACTTTGAGAATATGTAGCCTAGGCTGTGAGCCCCTGTCTTTCTGCCTTTGCAGATATCTGTGTGTCGTCACAATTGAAAAAAAGAAAACTTTTTTTTGTTTGTGTTTGTTTGCAGGTCTCACCGTATAGCTCTGGATGGACTGGAACTTGCAATGTAGACAAGGCTGGCTTTGAACTCACAGAGACCTGCTTGCCTCTGTGCCCTAAATGCTGAGATTAAAGGCAGGTGCCACCACAATAAGTCTCCCAAAAGTTTAAAAGGGTGTAAATTAGGGAGTTACAGGATTAGAAAATAAATTTCTTGAGCTACTAGGAATTAAACCCTGAGGTTTCATACAAGCTAAGAAAGGCCCATCCACTGATCTATTCAGCTGCTGTTCAATGAATAATTTTAAAACCATAACCATCCAAAGCTACAAGGAAGAAAATAAACAGAACAGGTGGCACAAATAGGTAGTATATTTAAAAGATCAATTAATGTACATCAAATTACATTAACTGTAATTTTACTAAATGCGTCAATTAAAAACAGATTGTTAGACTACATTCATTCACTCATACATGTGCAGGTGCACACACAGTTGTTTGCTTTAATTAAGAAATGTATGTATTATGAAATTTATAAAAAAATTTAAAATGTCGAATAAAATTGGGCATGTCTGCCTGTAATACCAACATTTGGAAGGAGAGGAGTCAAGAATTCTTGATAATTTTTGGCTACATAGTGAATTTGAGACCAGTTTTGACTACATAATACCCTGCCTCAAAAGCAAACACAAAACAAAAATGTGAAGAAAGGTTTGCCATTTAAACATTATCTGTAGTGTTTTGGATAAGTATGGCCCCCATAGCCTCACATGTTTGAATGCTTGGCTCATAGTGAGTGGCACTATTAGGAGTTGTGGCCTTGTTGGAAGAATTGTGTCCCTGTAGGGGGCAGGTTTTGAGGTCTCATACTCAAGCTACTCCCAGTGTGACACACAGTGGCTTCTGCTGCCTGCAAAACAAGATGTAGAATGCTCAACTCCTTCTCCAGCACCATGTCTGCCCGCACACCACTGTATCCAACTATTATGATAATGGACTAAACCTCTGAAACACTATCAAAAAGAAAGTTTATAGACACATCCTAATATCACATAGAGTAATTCTGAAATTAGAAAGCATTTCTAGGTCTAGCACTTGCTGCCAAGCCTGATGGCCTGAGTTAGATTCCAGGACCCACCTGATACAAGGAAAGAACTGACTCCTGCAAGTGTGTGTGTGTGTGTGTGTGTGTGTGTGTGTGTGTGTGTGTGTGTACGTACCTAAATAAATAAAAAATTTCTAAAGGGTGAGCATGGTGGCTTATGTCTGCATTTGGGAGACAGAGGGAGACAGATCCCTGTGAGTTCAAAGCCAGTCTGATCTGCATACCAAGTTCAAAGATAGCCAAGGTTACATATGCAGTGAGACCTTGTCTCAAAAACAAAACAAAACAGACAGCATTGCTAGAAACATTGCCACACCACTCACAAGAAAGTACAGCAACTACAAATATTTATTTCACTAATAATGTGGATTCACAATGTACAAAGAAAAATGTAGCAACAGTAAAAGGTTTTTGAATGTTCAGTGGCTAAAATACATCACAAATCTGAGGTATTTCTGGCAGTGATTGTCTAAGTTGTTTTGTGCCACTTCACTGCACCCTAGAGTCTGAACACACAACATGCATACTTTACACTAAGCATGTTGCCAGTGAAGCCTGTCTGAATCATCTTGGTTCAGAACCAACACTACTGTCTTTATAAATGCAGTATTTTTAAAGTATACATGCACATTTTTTCTGCTCTTAAGAAAGCAAATCCTTGTAAGTAGTTTCCTACTATTATTCTTCCACATGCCATATCTGGGTTGTACAGTGTTAGAATCAAGATTGTTCTTTGGCTGGCAGGATGACTCTGGGTGAAAGCATCCCTAGGACCCATATATTAGAAAAAGAGAACCTCTTCCCAGAAGTTGCTCTCTGACCTCCACCTGTGAATGACTTCCATGTGTACACAGTAGCACACATATGACTCCACATATATGCACACAAAATAAATAAAATGTAATATAAATTTAAAAATAGAAATATCTGTTTGAGTTGCTGACTAAAGTTTCATTTACAAATATTCAGTGCATTTGGCTTGGAATTAGAACAAAATTTCTAACACTTTCTGAAATGACTCTAAACATACTTCTGCCATTTTATACTACATATTCATACGAGGAGGCAGTTTCAGCATGAGGATTATAAAATCAAAGTATCAATCAACTATGAAAAATCTTGAAGATGATCTACATCTTGCAATATCAAATGTTCAGCCAAGACTTAATACTTGTAAAAATAAGCAGGCATCTCATTAGTATGCAAATCTGATTTTTCTCTTTAATTAATGGTAAAATGACATGTATACAAAAAGTTTCTTTAAGATGAATCTCTTTTTTACTCTTTTTTTTTTAAGCTGGGGTCTCACTGTATCACCCCAGCTGTCCTGGAACTCACTCTGTAGACCAAGCTGGCCTCAAACACACAGAGATCTACCTGCCTCTGCTGCTCAATACTGAGATTTAAAAAGTTGTGTGCTATCATACCCAGTCTAAAATAAATTCCTTTGTAATTTGTTATCAATAAATGTTTGATTTATACAGACCTATTTCATATACCTGGGGCTGAGTCAAATTTTCTTATGTGAGGGGTCAAGAGTGAATCAAAGTGCTGGGAGAGGGCTCAGTGCTCAGTGTGCACCCATGAGGACCTAAGTGCATACCAGCACCCAGCACCCATGTAAAAAGGCCGGGTACAACTCAACTCATGCATACCTGTCACTCCAGTGCTGCAGAGGCCAGTGACAAAAAAAAAAAAAAAAAAAAAAAAAAAAAAAAAAAAAAAAAAAAAAAAAAAAAAAAAAAACAACAACAAAAAAAAAAACACTCCAGTTTCAGAGAGAGACACTGCTTCAAAATAATAAGGCAGACAATGATAGAGGAGGACACTCTACACTCTTCTGACTTTTAGGAGAGCAAAGGTGTGTACATAGCTGTACATACACCACATATAGATACATCTCACTGCTATGCAATAATCCTCTCGTACACTGTAAAGATTTGTCACTTGAACTGGTTTACTCAAATGCTAATTAGCAAGTAGCCAGTCAGGAAATATAGGTGAGGTGGCCAAACTAAGGATGATGGGAAGAAGAAGGGCAGAGTCGAGAGTTGCCAGCCAGATGCAGAGGAAGCAAGATAAAAAAAGGTACCAAGCCATGTGGCTAGACATAGATAAGAATTGTGGGTTAATTTAATTGTAAGAGCTAACTAGTTAGTAAGAAGCCTGAGTTACTGGTTGAGTATTTATAATTACTATAAGCCTCTGTGTGGTAATTTGGGAAGCAGCTGTTGAGTATTTGGGAGTTGCTGGAGAAATAGAAACTTCTGCCTACATCTTAAACATGAACACTGCATATGTATACACAAAATAAGTAAAATTTAATTTTTAAATTTTGATTATTTTTATTTACGTATATGTATTATATCCATGTGCATATGCTCAAAGAAGAGAGAGGTGTCCAATAGCCCTGGAACTGGAGTTATAGGCAGTTGTGAGCTGTCTGATGTGGGTGCTAGGAATTGAACTCAGATCCTCTGGGAGCACAGTATACTCTTAACTGATGAGCCATCTCTCTAACTCCTTAAAACATTTGAAAAAGAATGAATAAAGCTTTAAAAATCCTTGGTTTAGGAAATATGGTTTTAGACATTGAATTAAAAGCACCGATGAGTCAATTATGATAGCACATACCTGTAATCTCAGTGCTCAGGAGGTAAAGGCAGAAGGGTCAAGAGTTCAAGATCAGTGTCAGCTACATAAACTAAACTCAGCCTGTGCTACAGCAGACTCTACCTCAAAGGGGGCTAGGAGCTGTCTTAGGTGGTAAAGCACTTAGTATGCAAGCGTGAGGACCTGAGTTTAGAGCCCTAGTACCCACAGGGTACTAGAAGCAGTGGTATATATCTGTAATCCTAGCACCAGGAAGGCCAGTGATTCCTGACATGTCAGTAAGATCTAGATCCAGTGGGAAACCCTGTCTCAAAAAAGTAAGATGGAGCATGATAAAGACACTCAGTCAAATGAAAGAAGAGAAAAGAGGGCTAGTGAGATGACTCTGTTAGTAAGGGCTCTTGCAACTAATCCTTACAGCCTGAATTTAATCTTCAGAATCCAAATTGTGAACAAAGAGAACTTGCTCTCGCAAGTTGTCATTCCCCCCCCCCACGAATGTACCATTTTTAAGTGGAAAGATAGCTGTGTAGGGTGGTGTACATCTATAATCACAACACTTGGGAGACTAGTGCAGAAAGATACTTTGTTAGAGGTCAGTCTGCAAGACAGTGAATTTCAGACTAGACCGGACAATAGAACAAAACCCCTCTCAAGGAGATGAGTAAAGGAGGCAATTAAAAGAAATCCAACTGAATGAGAAAAATATTTGCTATATGAAATGATACTTATGCATAAAGAATATTGGGAGTAAACTGGGCAAAGTGGCACAATCCTTTAATCCCAGAACTCACCTGGCAAAGGTAGGAGGATTGCTAAAAGTTCAAGTACATAGTAAGACCAAAATAAATAAATAGAAAACTATTTTAAAAATGTACAAATGACCAAGCACGCTGGTGCACACCTTTAATCCCAGCACTTGGGAGGCAGATATACACAAATCTCTATGAATCTGAGGTTAGCCTGAGCTACCTAGTGAGACCTTGCCTCAAAAATAGTATACAATAACCAATAAGGCTTGAAAAGATGTTCAACAGAAGTAACCATTCAGGAAATGCAAATGAAAATGATATTAGTATATCACCAGGATGGCTACAATTTAAAAAATAACTAATGCTGAAGATGTGAGCATTTGAGTTCTGCCACACATTGCTGGTAAGAATGTAAAATGGTATACTTTGTTTTCTTTTTTCTTTTTTTCTTTTTTTTTTTTAGATATGCTTTCAAGTATTCCAGGATGGCTTCAAACTCACTATTCAGCCAAGTATGTTCTTAAGTCCCTTATCCTCCTCTACCAACCTCCTCTACCAACTGAGCCTCATCCCTAGTCTCTCCCACAAGCACTCTGAAATGCCATTTAACCATTCTTCAAAATAACAAACAGATAGCTCTTCTAGGCCCTATTAGTCCTAACTCTAGATTTATACTCAACATAATGAAAACATGTTTGCACAAAAAATGTACACAAACCTTCATAATGGCATTATTCACATGGTGCTGGAGTGCAGTAGTATAGTTTATATGTATGACATTCAGTTCCCTGCACAAATAAAACAAAATCCAGATAATAGCCAAATATTTGAAATGGTCCAATGTGTATATGAGAAAGGAAAAAATGGGATATTTATACAATAAAAGATTATACATTTATAAGAAGAATAAACTACTGATGATACATGCTACTTAGTGCATACACTCTGAAAAAATTGTATCCAGAAAACAGTCACGAAACAGCGCATATATTACTCTGTTTCTTTGAAATGTCAGGCAGAAAATAGAAAGAGAAGGGAGCTCTGCCCAGTACTATCAGTAAAAAGAAAACAACATCACCTACAGTTTGCACTTTAAAAAGGCCCAGCCTGACTAAGAGAATACTAAGAACATGTGTGAAGCCTAGTGAATCAGAGCACTCAATGAGAACTAGCAGTATTACGAAGATACAAAAAGATGGCTGCTAGTGAAACAATATCACAGCCCAATCAAATGGCCCTCCTCCTTTGTTAAAGACATCATACTTTGTTGTACCTACCAACAGAAGAGGGTGCTCTTGAGCTAATCAACCAAACAAGGCATCCAAATTTTGGCCCCATAGCTCCAGGAAACTTGGGGGACACTTTATTGTGATGAGAGAGGGATAGGAAAAAAACCAGCATCTGTATGGAGATACAATAAGAGAAGAGAAAAGCCAGGGTCCAATCTTTTCATTACCTTGTTATTTTTAACATTGGGAGACAGGGTCTTTCACCTCACGAGTGGATGTCAGAGAACAATTTGCTAAAGTCAATTCTTTCCTTCTAGTATATTGGACCCAAGGAACACATTCAGGTTTTTGGGCTTGGCATCAAGCTCCTTTACCCACTAGGACATCCCCTTGAACCTAATTTTACATTTCTTTTCCCTTTTATTTCTTGATTGCTTGCTTTTGTTTTTGAGACAGGGTCTCTCATGTAGTCCATGATGGCCTTGAACTTGATATAGAGACAGTACTACCTAGAACACCTGATTCTCCTGCCTCCACCTCCTGAGTGCTGATACTAGATGCTTGTGACAGTACACACTGCTGAGACATAACTTTTTTAAGGCTTACATATTTTTATTTTCTGTACATGAGTGCTTTGCCTGCATGTATGTATGTGTACCATATGGATGTCTGGTGCACAGATTTCCTGGACCTGGAGTTAAAGACAGTTGTGAGTTGCCAAGTGGGTTCAGGAAATTAAATCCAGGCCTTCTGGAAGAGCAACAAGTACTCTTTAATTACTGGGACATTTCTCCAAACTTTTAAAATAAGTTTATCTTTATTTAATTACTGCTTGTATGAGGTGTTGAGAGTTCATGTAAAGGCCTTACACATGCTAGACAAGTTCTCTACCTCTACACCAAGCTATACCCCAGCCTCTAAGTGACAAAGATTTTCAGTGACTATAAGTCATCCTGTAATAAACAGAAGCACAAAGCAGAGGAGAAGGCAAATTAATATCATTAAATAATCAATAGAAATATGAAAGAACAAAACATGGGGGAAGCATTGGGGTTGAGGAGATGGTTCAGTGGTTAAGATCACTTGTTTCTGCCGACACCCAGGTTTGATTCCTAACATCCATATGATGGCTCACAACTATCTCTAATTCCAATTAATGTTGTCTTCTTCATGCCTGGTCTCCACAGGCACCAAGTATGCACAAGCATGCATGCAAAACCACATATACAAATAAAATAGAAATAAATAAATAAATATTGTTAAAACAAACCATGAGAAATGAAAAACTCCATAACAGAAATAGGAAAATATGAAATGAATGCCAACAGAACTCAAGAAAGACACTGAAGGGAAAAAACAAAATAATCCCAGATAAGAATACTAAATTAAAAGGTACTCAAGGCTTTTAAAGCTGTAGCAGGAGCATAAGGAGTTCAAGGCCATTCTCAGCTATACCAAGTTGAAGGCCATCAGGGGCCACATGAGACTGTAATAAATAAATAAATAATTAAATAAATAAGCATGAGACTGTAAATAAATAAAGCATAGTAAGAGGATAAGATTTAATCCCAGCACTCAGGGAGATAGAAGCCAGCAGATCATGACAGCCACGGCTACACAGAAAACCTTTGTCTCAAAAAAAGGAGGGGGGGGGGAGGAGGAAGAGAAAGAAGGAAGAAGAAGAAGTTAAGAATACTAGTGGCTTGTGACTCTAATCCTAGCTACATGGGAGGAGAGTCTGAGTTCAATCCTCAGACTGTAACACACACACACACACACACACACACACACACACACACACACACACCCCACAGAAATGTAAAAGACAGGAGGAATGACAATGGAAAGAAGTTTTCAAAAAGCAAATCATGGCACAGAACTCATGTTTAAATTTATCACAATTGAAGCAGAAACAAAAAAAAATTGACCATATATAATAAAAAATCCTGCCATGTACTTGAGAACATCTGTAACTGAGGGAAAACCTCAATAAACTTGCTAGCTTCCTTTGCTTTCACTTGGTTTTTAAATTCCTAATTTTTGGAGGTCATGCAGCTGGGCAATATATTATTAGTCTCCCATTAGCCTTGCTGTCAACACCACTTCTGCTGTGTGGGTAATGAGGATAACAGTTGCCTAGGTTACTTTTCAGGAACATGGAGTCCACTTTCGCTGAAAGCACTGAGTGCCGCAGATGTCCAATGAGTGACTAACTCAGTAGAAAAGCTTGGCCTCTCTGCCTTCTACCTGCACGTCTCCTTGGCTGCCTTGACCTTTGGGTCAGATTGTATCTTCTCAATTTTGCGTGCAGATAAATGAACTATTAAAAAAACAGTTTGTCCAGAACTGCATAAAGTTGATTTGACCTCAAATTACTAAATCACTCCTCCTCCAAGAATGAGCACACCAAGATAAGGGTGATTAAGACAACATCCTGTTCCAGGTTATTGGAACAGATCCTAGAGATGTTCAGGCATTGATTCTTTCCTGCCCAGTGCCCCCAGCTCCTCCCTATAAAGCCCTTTGGCAAACCTCAGCTCTCTAACATGATTTATGTCGCCTTCGGTTGTTTTGCTTATTTGGTTTGGGTTTTTTTTTTTTTTTTGAGACAGGGTTTCTCTGTGTATAGTCAGACTTTCTTGGGCCATCAGCTCCTAGATAATGACATGGAGACTTAATAATTATTAAAGATGGCATTAGTGTAAGCTAGTTCCCAACTAGCTCTTACAATTTAATTTATATTAATCTATGTTCTGCCACGTGGCTTGTTACCTCTCTTCCATAATGTATGTCTGACTTCCTATGAGTCTCATTGGCAAATCCCACCTCTCTTCTTCCCAGAGTGCCTATCTCTGTCCAGAAGTCCCACCTATCCTCTCCTGCCTAGCTATTAGCTATTCATTAAACCAATCAGGCACCTTAGGCAGGTGAGGCAGAACATAGACACATCTTCGCATAGTATAAACAAATATCGTGCATCATCTGTGTAGTCCTTCCTTAAACCAGTCAGGTCTCGAACTCACAGAAATACCCCTGCCTCTGCCTTCTGCATGCAGAAACAAAAGATGTGGGCTTCTATGCCTGGTACACTTCAAGTTCTTTGTTTCCTGGTTTTCAACATAAACCTTTTTCCTTGCCCCAATCACTGATCCTTGATTCATTGGCCTTTTCCAGAAAAAAATAGAAAACATGTGTTTGGTAACTCATTGACAATCACCTGGAGAACAAAGCTAAGCCAAACAAATATTGATGATAAAGAACCAAAAAAGTCAGCCAGGCATGATTAGGCAGGCCTAAAATCCTAGCATTCGGGAAGCTGACACAGGAATATCACAATATCAGTCAGCCTGAGAAACAGAATGAGACTTCATTTTATTAAGAAAAACAATCTATAAACCAAAAAATAATAACCCTACAGGACCCATTAGAAAGGGAAAGCAGAAGGGGCCAATATGCTTGACATAATATTGAAAGAAAGATGTGGGGATGAAACTATTGTAAAGAAACTCAAGTAAAAATGTGTATGATAGCCAACAAGATGGCTCAGGGGGGAATAAGTGTCTGCCGCAAGCCTGATGGCCTGAGTCCAATCCCCGGGATTCACATGGTGGAGGGAAAGAACTGACTCCTGCAAGCTGTTCTCTGATCGAGAGAGAGATTAAAAACATGTAAAAATTAACCAAAATTTCTGTTTTATACATTCAAGATCTGAGGAAATATTGTATTCAATAGCTCTTTCTAAAGATTCTACTAAATAATTTTTATGTAAGAGATGATTGGAAGTGTGGCAAAGAACTAGACATTCACAGTTGAATAGGTTTCATTATAAATCTACCACATTCTTCAACTCATAACCATGCACACAAAGAAAAAAAGTGGTTAGTTTCAGAATAGAGAAACTGGACCTAGCTGGCACAAGCCTATAATGCTAGCTACTCAGGAAGCTGGGGGAGGAGGATCCCAAGTTCAAGGCCACTGTGGATTACTGACTCAATTCACAGCCAATGTGCACACAATAGTATGACTCAGCCTCAAAATAAAAAGGTAAAAAATAGACCTGGGGACGTAGTTCAGGGTTTAATACTTGCCTAACATATATAAGTCCTTAGGTTCCAGGATGGAGATGTAGCTCACTTGAAAGAATGCTTGCCTAGCATATACTAAACCCAACATTCAGTTCCCAGGACTGCATAATATATGAATAGTGGTGCATCCTTGTAATCCCTGCATTCAGATGGTAGAGACAGGAGGATCAGAACTTGAAAGTGTCACTACTACTACTACTTCATCATCATCATCAAGTTTGAGACCAGCCTGACACCTAAGGTTTGTAGAATGTAAAGAGCAAAGACACTTGAAAATGGGAGCAAGGAAGAAACAAAATAAACTCAATGACTGCTACAAAGGACAAAGTTTAGAGTCAAAGGATGCTGTTTAACACAGCAAAGCACAGTAGCGGGGTTATAGCTCAGGAATATAGTGTATATATGGGGCCTGGATTTGATCTCTCCAACTGCAAAAACTGACCTCCAACCAACAAACCAAACAGGCTCCAAGGTTAAGAAAGTATCTATCCTAGTTAATGGTTTCCCATAAGCCTCCTTGTGCTGGTTCTTATTTCGTGTATCAGACAGACTCCATGTTAGCAACAGACTCTATGCTAGCAACCTTTTCTCTCTCTCTCTCTCTCTCTCTCTCTCTCTCTCTCTCTCTCTCTCTCTCTCTCTCTCTCTCCCTCTCTCAAACACACACACACACACACACACACACACACACACACACACACACACACACACAGAATCACCAGCCCCAGGCCACTCATTACATAATGCCTCTTGAGTCTGTTTTGTAATCTGATGTGGCAGCTAACATTACCAACCCACACAAAAATACTGACCCTTCTGGCTGAGCCAGATGTCCCACTGCCAGCCAATCTAGGGCCTCTCAAACTTGTTAAGGCTCCCCATGGCAGTGTTATTTACACAACAGATCCATTGGTAGGGGCAGCAACACATCCTCTTCAGTCAGACACTAATACTGATTTTTCTCTGTTCCAGTAGAAGGTTAAGTTAAAAGATTTTTTTTTAATTCTAAATTGTAGCATCTGCTTTAGTGTTTTATTCATCACAGAAGAACACACAGGAGGAAAAAAATAAAATATGATCTGGCTTTTTACTTAAGGCCTGTTTTTTTATTTTTTTTTAATCATGTTAAGGCAATATCCATCTGTCCCTGTTTAATTAAAAGTTTCAAAAAATAGTATCAGCCAAGCACTGTGGCACATGCCTATAATCCCAGGAATTGATTGGCAGAGGCAGAAGTCCAAGGTCCTCACCTCAAGTTTAAGACCAGCGTGGTTAACACAGTGAGTTTCAGGCCAGCCAGCACCATGCAGCAAGATTCTGTTCTCAAAAACAATGATATCATAAATAAGCATTGAATTAATCCAGATTATTCTTGGGATACATGGGTGTTAGTGAGATGGCTCAGCAGCATTATAGATACAAAGAATAATGTGGGTGCCACAAAAAGGAACACTGTGTGCCCAACTTGCCTATTAAGCCAAAGTAGACCAGAAAGGAGATTCTTTTTTCTATTTTTTATTACTTTATTTTCTATATAGGAGTGTTATGCCTGTGTGTATATCTGTTACACATGAATGTCTGGTTCCTGCAGAGACCAGAAGAGGGAGCTGGATGCTCTGGAACTGGAGTTGCAGGCAGCTGTAAACTGCGTGTGAGAATCCAACTTGGAAAGAATAGCCAGTGCTCTTGACCACTAAGTTATCTCTCCAAGCCCAGCAATTGCTATTGTAAAAAGCAACCAAGACCAAAACTGGGCTACCAAGTACACTTGACCAAGATGATTTCCATCTTTTATCCATGACTAACATGATGACTCATGGGTGGGAGCTCCAATCACATTCTAATTTGGCTAGCTAATTGGCAAACAGGGAAAGGGAAACGCTCAGGATATAAATATTCTTGCTAGGATGACATTTTCATTATTTCTATTATTTTGTGTTTTTTAATATAATTGTATCATTTCCTCCTTCCCTTTCCTCACTTCAAGCCTTCTCATATGTCCCTCCTCTCTCTCTCTTTCAAATTCTTGGCCTCTTTTTTCATTAATTGTTGTTAAATACATATAAGTATATACTATACATATATTACTAAATACATAATCCAACTCAAGGATTAATGATGGTTTAGTAAAGTTTTAGGTTCTGATATGATGATACAGAACTATCAGATTTCATGGATAAATCTCACTTGATTCTGGCTAATGAGCTATTGGATTCTCTTTGTTAAATATCTTTAAAGGATTTTTATAGTAATATTTTTGAGACAGTATCTCTTGTAGCCTAGGATGGTCTCAAACTAATTACATAATGAATTTAAACTTATTCTCTTGTCTCTGCCTTAGGAGTATTCTGATACAAGTGCATTCTACTATACCCAGCTTGTAGTGATATTTTTGATAATATTTCATCAAATTAGCTTGAACAGTCTATTTTTTTCTTGACTAACTTGTTCTCTAACTCATTATCATCTGTATCAAGAACTGAGCATGGCTGAATGGGTCATGCCTTTAATCGCAGCACTCAGGAAGCAGAGCCAGACAGATCTCTGTGAGTTCAAGTCCAGTCTGATCTATAGAATGAGTTCCAGGATAGTTGGAACTATGTAGTGGGACCCTCTCTATAAACAAGAAGAAGAGAGCTATAAGACAGAAGAGGAAGGAGGAGGGAGAAGAGAAGAGCTCAAGCCAGGTGTGGTAATGCATGCCTGTAATTGCAACATTTGAGAGGCAACAATAGGTCTATCATCAAAGGTTCAATATCAGCCTGGTCTATACAATGAGTTCAAAGCCAGCCTTGGCTATATAGCAAGATCCTGTTTCAAAACAAAAGATGAACAAATGGAAGAAAGCTTATATGGATATCACTGCCAGGCACAGCGAACATGGGCCCTGCCCAGGCCAGGAATCCTGCATATATTATGTCCTAACACCAAGTGTGGAGCTTTCACATGACCTTCTGTCCTTAGTCATGGTAGCCAGAAAGCTGGGAGATACTCTCCTCCTAATTTAGGGTTGTTATCCAGACCTAGACAATCTGAACTTACTAAACAATCCTCCCAGCAGACAAATCAAAACTATTCACAGTCCAGATCCTTAATATAGGTCAGGATGTGGGGACAGTGACAGGTCCCACACAATCTATATGAGAAATTATAGGGCATGCTGGGCATGGTGGTGCATGGCTAATTTCCTGGCTCTTGGAAAATAAAGACAGGAGGCTTAGGAGTTCAAAACCAGCCTATGCTTCATAACACCTATGAAACCAACCCAGGCTACATGAGAGCCAGGGGGAAAAAGTGGCATCTTTTAGGTCAGATCTACACTCTGTCCACACACAATGTTGTCTTTGTCTCCTTTCATTTTCTCTTCCTCCCTCCTATTTTCCTTCCTTCCACACTGCTTAAACGGAGCCAAGATTTAAAAATCAGAATATTTCACTGTTAAAAACACAATCTGGATTTCTTCAGAGTCTCTTAGAAGTTAGAAAATATGGCAACGCTCAACTGCTTTCCTCTGCAGCTACATCACAATAGCAGCTGCCTTTACTTCATCCCATTCACAATCCAGCTCCAATGTTGGCTACCATTTACCATTATGCTTATACTATTTGTTTTTCTCTCATATTAGACCATTTTCTGAGTTCATGCTTCCATGAGGCATGTTTTAGGAAAAAATGGGTGTTTCTTCCCTCCACTTATTTTGAGACAGGGTTACATATGTCCCAGACCAGCCTCAAACTTGTCCTGTACCCAAGAATGACCTCTCATGATCCTTCCACCTCCACCTCTTAAGGAGATGCTGGAATTCTAGGTATCTACCAGCAGCCCTAGTTGATACAGCACTGGAGATAGAACCCAGAGTTTTGAGTATGACAGGCAAGCATTCTACCTACTTAGCTGCATTCTCCAGCCCTTGAGCTGATTTATTCATACAAATAATTAATGTTCATCCACAGTTAAATGTGTAAATTACCAGTTTGTGTATCCATTCATTTACCTGCAGACATCAAGTTAATGATTCCCACTACTCAGCAAATATGAGCCAGTTCCTCCATGAACATAATCATGTATAAATAGAGGTGTGAGCCTAAATCCTATGCACTCTCCCCACTATATAGTAGTCATATGGATATCCCCAACCCACAGCCCTGAAACAGCATCTTCATAGACCACATGTTGTGGTTTAGACATAGTTTTAGGAGTGTCTGCCATGGGTTCGTGTGCTAGAATTTTGGTCTTCACAGTTGCAGTCTTGTTACTCTAGGTCTGTCTGAATCAAATTCTCTGGGTCTTATTTAGAGAATTGAAGAATTGCACATAAATGACAAAGTCACAAGGATTTTTATAACAATGCACACAGTAGATAAACTGCAAAGAACCAATGGGCTCCAGGTGAGATTTACTCAAGAGCCCTGGTCACTATCTGGGTCTTCATTTTTCAAGTACAGAAGGAAGTGTTCAGGATTTCTATTGTTGTGATAAAATACCATGATCTAAAGCAACACGGGGAGGAAAGGGCTTATTTGGCTTATACTTCCATATCACAGTCCATCATAGAAGGATGCCAGGACAGGAACTCAATTTGGTAACTAAAGCAGAGATCATGAAGGCATGCTGCTTACTGGGCTTGCTCTGTATAGCTTGCTAAGCCTGCTTTCTTATATATCCCAGGTCCATCTGCTCAAGATTCGTACCACTCACAATGGATGAGCTTCCTCACATCAATCGTTAATCAAGAAAGGGCATGACAGGCTTGCCCACAGACCAATCTGGTGGGAGCATTTTCTCAGTTAAGATTCCCTCTTCTTAAATGACTCTACCTTGTGTTGAGACAAACATTAGCCAGCACACTAGGAATGATGTGTAAGTAGTCTTCTGTCTTGATTGATAGGCTAGGGTTATGCAAGCCTTTGTTCTCTGTGTGTACATCTTTAATCTCAGCACTTCAGGAGGCAGAATAAGGGGATCTCTGTAAGTTTAAGGCTAGCCTGGTCTACATAGCAAGTTATCAGGCAGCCAGTACTACATAGAGAAATACTGTCATGGAAAGGGTAAGGGAATGGGAGGACAAGGGAGGAGAGGGGAAGGAAGGGGAGGAAAAAGGAAAGGAAAGGAAAAGAGAAAAAAAGGAAAGGAAATGGGAAAGGAAAAGGGAAGGAAAAAGAAAAGGAAAGAGAATCCCATGGAAATAAGTCTCTGAGCATGTCTGTAAGGGATTATTATCTAGATTAGGTTGAAGTGGGGAAACCCACTCCAAATTAGAGTAATACCATTCCATAGGCTGGTGTCTCAGATTGAAAAAAAAAAAAAAAAAAAAAAGAAAGCAGGTTGAGCAAAGGAATTCATCATCCTGATTCCTGACTATGGGTGCAATTTGACCAGCCATCTCCTGCTCTTACTCCTGTACCTTCCCTGTCATGATGAACTATATCCTCCAGAACTATAATTAAAGCCTTCCTTCTTTAAGATGCTCTTGGATAGGTGCTTGGTTTCAGCAACAAGACAAGTAAGTAATATAAATCGCAACAAGACTAAACCTATGTCCATTATGCTATTCATGACACATCATGGTTTATATGGTTTATACTAGATAGCCATTGTGTGAAGGTAGGTCCTTCATACTATAACAGATAAAGCACAGAATCATATCTTTCCGTGATTTACTCAACTATAGCATGGATACGCACACTGATTTTATTGATGGCTATTTCATAGCAAATTAAATAGCAATGTAAGTGAGTGGTCTGCACTCTAAATTAAATAATTAGCTCAGCCTTAGAGTTGTGGAATACACACCTTGTTCTAGATATATGTGCTACACTCAAGGTTGTATCAGTTTATACATAGCCCCTGGTTTTGCAGGGGGCATTTTCTATAGGCTACCTCTGAATATGGACTACTGTGTGGTGACAGCTGCTATATCAATCAAGCTATGTGTGCCCATAATGATTTCTTTTTATTTTAACTCAATGGCTTGAAATGACAATGGTTTGACGGAGTATCTAACTTGATAGGATGCTGGAGAAATAGCTCAGTAGTTAAGAGCACTAGGTGCTTTTGCAGAGGATCCCAGTTTAGTTCCCAGGGCCCACACTGGGCAGTTCAAAACCACCTCAAACTCCAGCTGCAAGTGATCTAATGCCCTCTTCTGTCTTCCTAGCATCCCTATACTCAAGTGCACATACCCTCCACATATGCACAATTAAGGCTTATTTATCCATTTATTTGACATTTATTATTATTTTGTGTGTATATGAGTATTTTGCCTGCATGTATATCTGTGCATCACGTGCATGCCTGGTGTCTGAACAGGGTGTCAGATCCCTGGAACTGGAGTTACAGATGGTTATGAGCATCCAAGTGGGTGCTGAGAATCAAATCATTGTCCTCTGGAAGAGCAACCTGTGTTCTGAACCATCTCTCCAGACATACACATACACACATAAACAAAAATAAATGAGGTCAAGTGTGGTGGCACATCTGTTTAGGCCCAGCACTCAATATGGAGAAGCATGCTGTGCACTTGAGGCCAGTGAATTCATACATAGCAAATTCAGACCAGCCAGGGCTACATAGTGAGACCCCATCCCGAAAAATGGAAGACAGAAAAATCTTTAAACCAACAACACAAACCTCAAAGGATTTCCTTTTGTTCCTATTATACACCTAATGTATCTCAGAAAACAGACTCTGTTCATAACATTTAACAAATTACAAGTAGAAAAAGACTAAGGGAACCAAGCCAAATCAATGAGTAGTGTTTACTGTGAAGCCTGGTGATCTGAGGTCCAACCCCAGGATCTACATGGAAAATTGCCATATACCAGTACACTTATCTCTAAATTCCTCAACATCCTCTTCTTTTTTCGAGTTTCCAGTTTCTAACTTCTTGCTACTATTATGTGGAAAGAAGACTGAGCACTGTGCAGTTCTATCCAAAATCTTAATTGAAGAAATGGGGATGCAGGTACAGTGCTTGCCTAGGATACACAAAACCTTGAATTTTATCCTCAGTACCACAAGAATAATATAATAAAATAAACAAAGCTCCAGGTTGAACTGTCTCATTAATCCTAATCAGTGATCTGAAGATATGTAGGGAGTGTTAGTATGCATATCTCATATGCAAATGACAAAAACTTGAATTTATCCATTCAAAACCTTATACTATTTTTCACCCTACACTGTTTTGTTAGTTTAGTTTTTGAAATATGATCTCATGTACACCAGGTTGTCCTCTTTTTTAAACAAATTGTTTAAGTTTAGGGCATTTTAAAAAATATTTATTTATTTATTTGTTTGTTTGTTTGTTTGTTTATACAACATTCTGTTTGCATGCTTGCCTCCTTCATGCCAGAAATGAGCATCAGATCTTATAGGTGGTTGTGAGCTGCCACGAGGCTGCTGGGAATTGAACTGAGGTCCTCTGGAAGAAGAGTCAATGCTTTTAACCTCTGAGCCATCTCTCCATCTCTCTAGCCCCCAAGTTGCCCTCTAATGCACTAGTAGATCAGAATGGATTTGAATTCTCCAGCCCCCTGTCTGATTCCCACAAGTGCTGGGATTACAGGTGTGCACCACTATACCTGGATATGCTTACAGTTTGCATTCTTATTTTAACATTAAGTTTTATGGATTGTTTTTATTTATGTGTGTGCATATGCATATGTATGCACACGTGTGTAGGAGCCAATAGAGACCAAAAGAGGGTGTCAGATCCCCTGGAACTAAAGTTAGTGAGCTCCTTGATATGAGTTCTAGGAATGGAACTCTGATCTTCTGGAAGAACAGCAAGTACTCTCAACTGCTAAGGATCTCTCTAGTCCCAGAAATTGATTTGTTAGAGTTATTTCTGGCAAATGAGAAGGCAGCTCATGGCCCAAGATAACCATCCTGAAGAATCATCCGCTCAGCAGGGGCACCTGGGAACTGAGAAACTCAATACTCCAGACCTTTGACATCAACCATCAGATAAAAAAAATGGAAGAGGCCCAACTGTGTGCACTGACACACAACTAGGGGAATGGTCTACCTAGTCCTTCCCTGCCTCTTCCCAACAACAAAGCTCTCCTCATTAGGCTGTTCTTTATTCAGAAGTAATGCTCCCAAATACACCCTCATTATCCATCCTTGAGATTTGTGCCCAACCTCCAGGGCAATGTAATCATTGCTATTATTCTGTTTCTTTTCTTTAAAAAAAAAGAACATTTATTCAGTCAGGCACACACCTGTAATCCCAGCACTCAGGAGGCAGAGGCAGGTAGATCTCTGTGAGCTCAAGGCCAGCGTGGTCTACAGAGTGAGTACTAGGCCAACCAAGACTACATAGTAAGATCCTGTCTCAAAAAGCCTACAAACACCAAATCAGAACAAAAAAGTGTGTGTGTGTGTGTGTGTGTGGTGTGTATGTGTGTGTGGTGTGTGTGTGTGTGTGGTGTGTGTGTGTGTGTGTGTGTGTGTGTGTGTGTGTGTGTATTTGCAGAAGCACCATGGTACATTTGTGGAGCTCAGAGGACAATCTAAGGGAATTGGTTCTCTGCTTCTACCATTTGGGGCCTGAGGATCAAACTCACGTCACCAGGCTTGATAGTTCCTTCACCCACTGAGCCATCTCCACTGGCCTCCTAGTGTTTTTCTGAGTCCTGCAAAGTCATCCATTGCAGCTTTCTCTGCCATCAACCAGTTTGTACCTTGGCAGGACTCTCCTTGCCACGAAGAGGGCAAACAGGGATGGATTTTGTCCCATTGCCAAGAATAAGAAAAAAAAGCAGCAAAACAAAGCAAAACTGTACTAGTTTCTACTCTGTCCAAGCTGCCTTTTTCCATAAAGGAACCAAAAATTCAAAGTCTACTCTCTGGGACCTCACAGAGAACCTTTGACATATATCAACCCTCAGCATCACAAGAGGAATGCTGAGCTAGACAAAAGTGGCATCCATGGCAGCAAATCCTCTTGCTACTCCTGCCTGTCAAAGGCAAGAACATTATCTCACCAGCAAGAAGGAAGACCTCACTCAGAGCTATAGACATGTCCTAGGGTAAGTCAGAGCTCATGGTGACAGTGTATCTCTGTTTCCAAGTTTTTCACAATAAGGAATGAGCCCTACTCTCCATCTGACCCAATGCAGGCACCATGAAGAGACAGCCTCACATTCAGAGCTCTATGTATGCTAATCCCACCATTAGGGCAACCCCAGTCCTCCATGGATGCTGTCCTCTGGGCTCCCCACTGGGTTCTCCAAAGCTCTCTAGTTCACACAACTTCTGTGGCCCTACTCTGCCCATGTGTCCCCCATCGCCCAAGAATAACCTGATGTTTCCTCTCTGTCACAGTGTGTCAAGGTGATGATCCTTATAGGACCACTGATGGGATCCT